>CM050175.1:36561955-36651955 GCA_027410445.1 Discoglossus pictus
CCCTCATTCAATTGCAACTTGGACAATTTAATAGGGGTCTAAATTAGCACATAGCCTATTTTTTTAAAGAAGTTTTTAGTTAGTAAATATCTATCCAAAAGCAAGATTTTCACTAACTAAAAACTTATTTAAAAAAAATATGCTATGTGCTAATTTAGAGCCCTATTCAATTGGCCAAATCGCAATTGAATGAGGCCCATGATCGTTATACCTGCCTTCAAAACATAAACAGGGCTCCATACTTTTTTTTTCTTTTTTTTTTCCTTTTGACTTTTATTTAAAGGGATATCTAAGTGAATTGGATGAATAAATTTCTGTACTCTATAGACAAAAAGCAGCCTATGTGTATGCAGCACATCTTATAAAACATTTTATTTTTATTAATATCATAAAATCCCTCTAATGCAGACCTTGGTGTTTTATGGCCTGCAAGCTGCCCCTTTCTGGCCCACGGACAGTAAATGCCCAACTCTAATCATACAGTATTGCTTTGGACTATGAATACAATGTATTTCTTTGACAATGTTATGGCAAACGATGCACAGCCCAGGAGGAGGTGACTGAGCGGAGCTCCCCAGGCTCTGGACTGGCCTCCGTCAGCCCTGGCCCCGGATCCCATTGCTCAGAGGTTGGGTATACTTTCCCTGCTGGGACTTCATAAAGTAGGGGAGGGGAATTCCTAATGATGTCATGTGATTCTGCAGTATGATGCACCGGCAGCGAAAGGATACCCAACTGGTGCTACAAGGGGGCCCTGAGTTTTTTGGGGGGTGTGAATGGTGCTTCTGAGGGGGTCCTGCGGGGTTGGGAGTAAATATAGCTGCTGGGGGGCGTTTGTAGGGTGAATATGGCATCTGAGGAGGTTGAATGGTGCTGCTGAGGGGGTGTTGGGGGGTGAAAATGACTGCTTAGGGGCTTGGGTAAGGAGGGGAATGGTGCAACATAGAGCCCTGTATTTTGGGGGGGGTAAGTGATGCTGCTGAGGGGGCACTGGGGTTTTGGGTAGCATGACTGGGGGTCAGGTAGTGAATATTGCTGCTAAGAGGGACCTGCGGGGGTGCATATGAGGGGGCTTGGGAGATGAAAATTGCTGCTGAGGGGGCCTGGGGGTGAATGGTGCTGCTGAGGGGGCTTAGGGGGGGGAGGCATTATTGCTGCTGAGGGTGTTTGAAAGGTGAATGGTGATGCTGAGGGGCCTGTGGTGTTGTGGGTGAATGGTGCTGCTGGGGGTGGGTTGAATATTGCTGCTGAGTGGGAAGGAGGGGTGAATGGTGCTGCTGAGGGGGCCTGGGGGTGTTTGACAAGAAAATGTAGCTATATATATATATATATATATATATATATATATATATATATATATTACGGCAATAAAATTGTAAGGCAGTTAATGCTGTTTGCCACACAGAGTAAGGCTTTTGGTCCTCTGAGTACCTTTGGCACTCATTGCAAACTTCTCCCCTTGTGTACTTTTGGTAATTTGAGCACCTCCGGCGCTCATTGTGAGCCCCTCGCTGAGCGCCTTCGGCGTTCATTGCGATCTACCCCCCCTACCCGTTTATTTTTATATATATATATATATATATATATATATATATATATATATTTATTTTTTATTTTTTTCCTGCAGCTTTCAATGTACATTTGGACTGTTGGTGACCTGAGGTGTAAGTGTCAGCAATGTGTCAAGTGTGCAGTGTAAATAGGCTGCGTGCACAAGGCCAATTTTTTTTATTTTTTTTATTTTTTTGTTATTTTGCTGTGTTTTTGTTGTTTTTCAATGTACGCGTTTCGTATGTATTGCCTCAGAGTAATCAAATAAGTTGGGGAAGAAAGACCTCCGTATGAGAATTTCTTCTTAACCGTATCACAACTAACTCTAGCTTTCCGCCCCTTATTGATGTAATAATCCAAATGCTTTTTTAATTGTACCCTTCGAAATATGTAAATCAATACTTCTTAATATATACATGATTTTAGGAAGGATAAACATTTTAACACTTGCTATCCTACCTGACCATGAACGATTTAATCTCGTCCATTCCTTCAACTTCCTACATATAGGTAAGTATAGTTTTCCTAAATTACTTTTCAACATTGCTGTTAAGTTCGGAGTGAAAGTAATCCCTAAGTGGGTTATACTATTTTGTTCCCATCTGAAAGAGTAATCTTTTTTTTTTTAAGCTACCTCTTCTGGTGTCAAACTTATTCTCAAAACGTCTGTCTTTGTAGAGTTGACCTTATAGTGCTATAGTAGTCAAGAGATGTTTTATTGAGTTTATAGGATCTGACATCAGAACTACAATGTCATTGGCGAACAGATTTATATTTGAAACTGAATTAAACATTCTAGACCTTTTATAGCCGCATTTCCTCTAATCATATAGGCCAATGATTCTATACAAAGGGCAAAGATCAGAGGGGACATGGGGCACCCCTATCTTGTTCCATTTCTTATCTGCAATGTGTCTGATATACTTCCTATTCCCGATACATATGCAGATACATTTTAGTGCCATTATGGCTTTGGAGCCAAACCTGCCAAAACCGAACTCTTTGAACATCAAATCAAGGAATTACCAATTAATGCGATCAAAAGCTTTTTCAGCATCTAACGCTACTGCCAATGCTGGGATTTTCTTTCCTTTAGAATATGCTAATATATCTATCAATTTACATACATTATCCTGCCCCTGTCTCGCTTTTCTGAACCCGGTTTAATCTGGATCAATAATTTGTTGAAGTATAGGATTTAAACATTGTGCTACAATTTTAGCATAAATCTTTATGTCTATGTTTAGCAATGAGATTGAGCGATGATTTGTACAAATAGATTCATCTTTACCTTCTTGCGGAATTGTTATGATCTCTGCTTCCAATATATCTTTTGGTGCATCCACCATACTTTTTATCTCATTAAAGGTGTTTTTTTTATGGTTTTAAGAATAACCAGTTGGATACCTGTCTGTTCTCGGGGCTTTATTGATATTTAAAGAATTAACACAAATTTCAATTTCATTTTCGGAGAAATCTTCTTCTAGGATCTCCAATTACTGATTAGTTATTTTGAGACGATTTAAGAATTTAGAGATCTTATCCGTGGAAGGTTTAGGAAAGTTTGGTTTGTCTTCCAAATTGTATAATGATCTATAGTAATCTACAAACTTATCACCTATATCTTTAGGATTGTGTTTTATCTTTCCTTTTAAATCCATCATTTTCTGAATCCTTTTATTATTATTTTTAATAAGATTGACTAGTAGACTATTTGTTTTGTTTCCAAGCTGGTAGTATTTTTGCTGTAGGAGCCAAAACTTTTTATCAACCTGTAACTGGAGTATTTTTTTAATGTGGGCTTGGATTTTGAAAATTTCAGCAGCTACCCTGATTCAGGTGAAATTTTACTAAATCTTTCTAGCCTATTTAGTTCCATATGTAATTTTCTCAAAGGAGTACCTCTTCCTCTGATTTTTTGAACAGCTCGAGATGTCCGTAAGCCTCTCAAATATGCTTTCTGTGTGTTCCACAACACTATTTTTGAAATAACTGGATTTTCATTAAACTTTAAAAAGTCTTCAGTTTCTTTCTGAATTTCTTCTCTATCTTTAAGAGACTGAAAAGGTTAGCATCAATTCTTTTAATTTTATTATTGTTATGGGTAGAGTATCCATTCAGGAAGAGTGTGATATACCCATGGTTGGACCATTTTTTTGACTTAACCATTTGGTTAAACTAGCTTGATCTACATGGAAATAATCTATTCTAGAATAGGATTTATGTCGACAGGAATAAAAAGTATAGTTATTTATTATTATCTTTTATTTGTATCCCGCCAACATATTCCGTAGCGCTGTACAGGGGATAAGAACAGGGGAAATACAAGTTTAACAAATTCAAAAGTTAAAGGGCCCTGTTTTGAGCTTAGAATTTTAGCAGAAAGTGCTTTATCTCAAAGCACCCTACAAGACTGGAAACTTGCTACTTACAATCTAAAGGGAATTAAAGGGCAGAGAACTGGGGAAGAGTAACAAATAAGGAATAGCAAGGATCAGGAAGAAAGTGAAAGATAGAAAGAATGGAGGGATCTGAGGTGAAAGACTTGTATGCTGGCTGACCCCTAGTGTTAAGATGATATATCTGCAAATAGGAAGTCAAGTGTTTTCCATGGTTCTATAAATTTAATCTGAGTTGGGGTGAGGGGGAGGGAGGGCAATATTCTGAGAATCTCACAGATGTAGTAGGCCTTGAAGCAGAGTGAATTTGCACTGAAATAAATAGAAAGAATAGATTGGTGGACATACAGTACAGGAAGATAGGGGAGTTAGAGAGGAATGGGAGAAAGACCTTTAGAATGAAGGTATGTGAGGAGGGGGAGGAGAGTTGAGGTAATTATGCCAGCCATAAATGGGGAAAGGATAGGGAAGGGGGAGCCAGGCATGGTATAGGAAACAGAAATTGAAAACAAACAGTTAAAAATATTTCTATCTGCCAAGATATAATAACATGCATACAGTAGTGATATTAATAAACATATTGGCTCCAGGGATGGCGCAGTTTCCATAGTCTACTCCATACCTGCTGAGGTGTTGTGCATGCAGCTCTGAGAATCTCACATATGTGGTAGGCCTTGAAGCAGAGTAAATGTGCACTGCTGAGGTGTTGTGCATGCCGCTCTGTGAATCTCACAGATGTAGTAGGCCTTGAAGCAGAGTGAATGTGCACTGCTGAGGTGTTGTGCATGCAGCTCTGAGAATCTCACAGATGTAGTAGGCCTTGAAGCAGAGTGAATTTGCACAGCTGAGGTGGTGTGCATGCAGCTCTGAGAATCTCCCAGATGTAGTAGGCCTTGAAGCAGAGTGAATTTGCACTGAAAGAAATAGAAAGAATAGATTGGTGGACATACAGTACAGGAAGATAGTGGAGTTAGAGAGTCCGACTCACCTGGATGAACAACTCTCCAGGCATCAAATAGATTGAATTTATTTAAAGTTTCATTAAATGTCTTGGCTCTGATTTCTGTCTCTGCATCTGGAAACAGTTTATCTTTAGATTTATCAAGTATTGGGTCGAGACACATATTTAAGTCTCCATATCTTACCAGTCGGTCTATTGTGATTTTAAAAATAGACTTCAGCATTTTGATCAGGAAGCGATTTTGATTTGCATTAGGTGCATATAAGTTAACAATAGTATAAAGTTCCTTATTTTTTTGACCAGTGCATATAATAAACCTATCTTCTGGATCGGTCTCACCATGGTCACTTATTATTTCATTCCTCTTATTAAACATAATGAACACTCCTCTTGTCTTATTCTTGAAACCAGAATTGATGCGAAAGTTAAAGATTCTATTTGGCAGATATGGCTCTTTATCTCTAATCCAGTGAGCTTCTGAAAGTAGTGCAAAGCTGAGTGTCTTGTGCACAGGGAATTTAGACCCTTCACATTCTGTGACAGAATGGTCAATGAGGAAGACATTCCAATAGGTCAAGAACTCTAAACACAACCTTTTGCCTTCTATAACTCCAGTTACATCTCCAGTTGTTTCTTTCCTAAGGTATAGCCTTCCAAATTTTGGGCTTAAATTTTACTCCGGCACCACCACCACCATGGCATTCTCCATGGAAACTTACATAGGTACCACCCTTCCTCATACTGAGCAGAAGCACTTTTACACCTTTAACAAAAATAACATTGCAACAATAAACTATACGTAAACATTTACATATATACAAAAACAATTCCTCTCCAGACAGTATGTTCAAAATATATACTGTCAAACTCAACGATAAAGACTAGTCTAAATGAGAGAGACTTTGACTAGTCATAGAACGAACCCCAACCTCTTTTAAACTCCTAAATATTGTCTTTATATTAATGTATGAGCTATTTAAGGACTACTCATTATGATTTTACTTAAACATTCTCCTTTACTTTTCTCCGTCTCCTTCCTCCCCCTCACTCCTCTATTCTCTCTCTCCCATCCCATCCTTTCTCGCCTTCACTCATTATTCTAGACTGATTTGGTGTCAGAGGTTTGAAATTCCAAACATACATAGCTATTCATCTATTCATCTTTTAATTACTCAGTTGGGTGCCAGTTCAGTGCTCAAGAGTACCGCCTCTTCCACACAGTTTTCAAACAACTGCTCCAGGACGTAAATTTAGTGTCTGGAAAATAATAAGCAAGTACCCCTCCAGTGTTTGGAATGTCTCTGCGTTTGGGAAGTATCTGGCCCTCTCAATCAGAACTCCCTTCCGTGTCCCATCTGGCTCTCTCCCAACCTCTTCCTCCCCTTCAAACCTATCCCTGTGAAATAATCTTTAATAATTAATTTAAGTGTTTTTATTAACATATACAATTTGTCAAATCAAAAATTGATCTGTCTAAATATCCATATTATTTAAATGTGCTTAGTGTTCAGTTTTATCAAGCATTCTAGTAACCTTTCCCCATTCCCCTCTTTTTATTTATAGTATATCACTAGAATAATCTTGGGGAATCACAACAATTCCATAGAGTTGCTCGTATATCTTGGTTTCTCTACTAACTTTTGTAGACTCCTCTTTAATTAATAATATTAGTGTTAATACAAACCAATATAAATTGGTAAAAACAAAAATTGAATCTATCTACACATCTGTGTTAACAAATATACATATTATGGGTGAATTAGCTAATTATATATATAAGTGTATTTAAAGGACAAATCTTATAATAACTAAATAATTATCATCTTTGAAAAGGGAGATAAAGAGGGGGAGGAGGGGGGAGAGAAAGGAGGGGACACTCCAGAACTCCACCAATAGTTAATAATTTATCTGGAACTTACCTTTATTTTTCCCCGTTCTGCCTCTCAGAGCTTTCTAGAGGGATTTCTTTTGGCATTCTACCTGAATTTTCCATCTCAACAGGATCTTCTCTCCTTCAAGAGGGGAGTTTATCTTGATCGCTTCATCATTGTTTGATCAATCAAAGAGGGCGGAAATACGGGTGTGCCCCTGTCGGATCACGTGGCGGTGAGCATAGACATTGATTTAGGGTTGAATATAACCACACCGTATGCTTGGAAACGAAATGAGCTTTTACTCGATAATCCAGAGCTGTTGGAACAAATTGAAAAAGATCTCCACCTTTACTTTGAGTGTAACAGGCCTGGTAACTCGAGTATAGGCTGGGTATGGATGGCCCACAAGGCCTTTAATCGGGGCTCCTGCATTAAGCTGGCTTCTGCTTTTAAAAAGCAATGTAAATTTAAAGAGCAGGAACTTACCACTAGGCTGCAGGACTTAGAGTTTAGGAACCAATCATGCCCCTCTTCCAGACTTCGCCAGCTGATAGATCAGTGTCTGCTAGAGTTAGACGCAGTACTCTCCCACAAAACGGAAAAGCCCTCAGACGAACCAAGCATCTATTTTACTCCAAGGCCAACAAGCCGGATTCTCTATTGGCTAGGAAGCTTCGGTCTAAGATAGCGGAGTCTAAGATCTTGCAGATCAAAACTGCAATGGGACAAACGACGGTTAGCCAAAATATTATCGAGCGAACATTTGTTGACTTTTATAGCTCGGTTTACTCCAGGAAGGTGCAACCGAACGCAAATCTTCTTCGGTCTTACTTGTATTCCTGCGACCTCCCTAAGGTCTAAGATCAGAGCGCAGCTACACTTAACTCAGACATAACAGTAGAGGAGATATTAGAAGCCATCAAGAGCTTGGAATCAGTAAAGGCCCCCAGCCCCAACAGCTTTACCAACTCTTACTACAAGTCTTTTGCGCATATTCTGGCACAATACCTCTGCAAATTGATTAACTCCATCCTAAACGGGGAACCAATGCCCCCGGAGCTAAACAGGGCGGACTTAATTGCTTTTCCCAAAGAAGGCAGGGACCCACTAAACCCGAAGAACTATCGGCCTATATCCCTTATAAATGGGGATCTTAAACTGCTAGCTAAAATTATTGCAGATAGGATCTCGGGATTCCTTCCAGATCTGATCCACAAGGATCAAAAAGGTTTTGTCCAACATCGGCAGACAGCTGATAACATCAGGAGGACTATGAATGTCATCCACTTGGCCTCCCAGAGCAAGACCCCTCTTTGTGTGCTAGCTCTCGATATGGAAAAGGCTTTGACACACTGGAGTGGTCTTATCTGTACGCAGTGCTGGCTAAATTTGGCTTTGAAGGGAGATTCATACACCTCATCAGAACACTGTACAACAATCCGCAGGCCTGTCTCAAACTCCCAGGATCGGAAAAGATCTCTATAGCCATCCAGAGGGGAATCCGGCAGGGATGCCCACGGTCTCCACTGCTATTTGCTCTGGCGATCGAGCCTTTGGCTCAAAAGATTAGATGTAACACAGAGATAAAGGGATTGCAGGTGGGTCTTCACCACTTGAAATGCTCGCTCTTTGCGGACGACCTTCTCTGCACACTAACGGAACCGGCAACGTCAATTCCCGCCTTGCTGTCAACCCTAGGCGGATTCGGCGCCCTGTCGGGCCTGCAAATCAATGTTGAAATGACTGAGGCCTTGGGAGTTGGCATACCACATGCGGTCATGGGGGCTTTGAAAGCGGAGTATAGATTTCAATGGCCCAAAAACTCTATTAAATACTTGGGAGTTAGAATCACCAGGAAGCTGTCGGACATATACAAGGCCAACTTCCCGCCCTCATTTAAACAACTAATTGAAGAAATGCAACGTTGGGTAAAATACCATATTTCATGGACAGGGCGGATAACTTCGGTAAAATTACGGTTTTGACAAGAATACTGTACTTATTTAGAAATCTCCCAGTCCCGCTAGATATGAAGGAACTAGATAAACTCCAGACTTCTATTTTCAAATTTATATGGCAAGGTAGCAAGAAAGACTATGTTCCGGCAGAGGTCTCAGGGGGGACTCTCGTGCCCGAACTTGAGACTTTATTTGAGAGCGGCTCAGCTCGCGTTCATTCCACTGGCCCACTCAGGTAAGCTGCAACCGCTGTGGACCTTCGTGGAAAATTGGCAAATGAGATCCCACTCTTGGGATACTATAGTCTGGGATGTGCCCCCCTTAGGCGTCAGGCAGCGTCACTCTAATCCCATAATATTGGGTTGGTTGGCGGCTTGGTTCCCCTCCTATCGCCATTGTTGTCCATAAGATCCTTCCCAGAATTTGGGACGGCGTTTAGCTTCACCTCTAGACAATGGTGGCTTAGCAGCCTGCTGGAAAGAGCAGGAACCTGATTTTCAGAAGATGTTCTGCTATCCCACACCTTCCTTATCACTAAATATCATATACCAGAGAGCGAACTCTGGAATTACAGAAAAATTAGACATTGGATGTCCTCACTAGCACGGGTACATGGGACCCCTAAACATTCTTGGTGGTCGACTATATGTGCAAAATTGCCCTCTATCAAAGGCCTTCTTGGGTCTCTATATTCTTTTCTGAATGACTCTCTAAACAAACAGAAGCAAAATATATATTCCAATGGGAGAAAGCTGAGGCAGGGAGCTAGATGAAGCAACTTAGGGAGAAATTGGTACCAACTTAACAAGAGGATCATTTACATATAGTCTACTTGAGACCTCAGTCAAAGTTTTGCACAGGACCTATTATACTCCCTACCTAATGTTCAGGCTTAATAATAGTCTTAGTGAGGACTGTTTTAGAGGGTGCAAAGCCAGGGGAGACTTTCTACATATATGGTGGACGTGTCCATCAGTGCAGAAGGTTTGGAAGGAGATGCCTGACTTATTCTCGCAAGTGACAGAAACCAAGCTGGGGCCGGAGATAGAGACCTGTCTTCTGGGGGTTCATGGACCCAGTCTCTCTAAAGGCCAAAATAAATTATGTCAATTCATGGCTCTCACCAACAATAGTTGTTTTGCAAAAAACTGGAAAGCTGTAACACTGACCTCCAGAGAGATCATTTTGAAAATGAACTATGTTATGGTAAACAAGAGACTGTCACATGTCCTGCAGAACATGGTTTACCCTATTCCAAAATATTTGGACTCCATGGCTGACCTCGGCCTATAGTATTAAGGTGGGGATGTGACCAGGACAGTAGGGAATGAGGCTCTTGCCGAAGGATGGCGGTCGTGGGTGAGCCCGGATGACCATACATACCAATAGATCCTCATGGGGTGCGGCACTGGAAGAGTATGCAAGGTATTTCCTACCCCCCCTCCTTTTTTTTTTTTTTGTGTTTCCCTCTACCCTTTTCAGTTGACATAGTTGATGTTATTATTTTTCAGCTTCTTTACACCTATCTCTTAATAAGAGGTAGACAATATTATTATTATTATTATTATCTTTATTTATATCGCGCCAACATATTCCGTAGCGCTGTACAGGTGGTTAGTACATGGCAAAAAACAAACTTAACACCTTAAAGAATGGAGGGCCTGTTTTTGAGCATATAATCAAATGTACATAGTGCTTGTTTCCAAGACACGGACACACAAATGAAAAACTCGCAAACTTACAATCTAAGGGTTTAGGTGTGATACAAGAGGGTGACAAATACAAAAATGGCAACGTGAATGCAATTTGTTTAATCAATTGGAGGGGTCTGTGAGCTGTACTGTAGATTGTGGGTGGGAGTGTTTTTAAGCTGTGGAGTGTGCAGTTGTAATTATAAAGGCTGAAGGTGATATGATTTTTTAAATAGGTGTGTTTTTAGTAATTTTTTAAAGGTTTTGAGGCAGGAAGTTAATCTAATGGAGCGAGGCAAGGAGTTCCAGATAGTAGGGGCTGCACGAGAAAAGTCCTGAAGACGGGAGTGAGAGGAGGTGATGAGAGAGGAGGAAAGAAGAAGGTCGTTAGCAGAACGAAGGGGGCGGTTGGGAGAGTATTTTGAAACAAGAGCAGAGATATAAGGGGGTGCACTGTTGTTGAGGGCTTTATGTGTTAGGGTCATGATTTTAAATTTGATTCGGGAAGCTATGGGAAGCCAGTGGAGTGATTGACAGAGAGGACAATACAAGAAATAGAACATTTAAAAAATACCATGTTTGAAGACATAGAGGATAGACAGGGCACAGGATAATGATGAAGTAACGTACCAGTATGACTATTATGGAAACTGCATGTTGTCTTTTTGTAAGATGCTGGGGAATTGTGTTGCTGTATAACCTGGCTGCCCTGTTGTCCTCTTCTTTCTTCTCTTATTCTATGCAATATTATATTGTTAACTTGTCTTCAATAAAAAAAGAATGGATAAAAAAAAGAGAGGAGTTTATTATTATTTTCTGATCTTCTCTTAGTATAATTAATCTTACTCGGAAGCCTTATTTATAACGTTCTAGTAACCTTTCCAAATTCCCTTCTTTTTTGTAATGTCTCACTAGAAAGGTCTTGGAAAATAAGAACATTTTCATAAGGTATTTTTTAAATTTCTTGGTCTCTCTACTAATTTTTAATATGAGTTCTTTATATGGGAAAAATTAAAATCTAACTATTATATCCCATGGCATGTCTCTATAGAGGTTTCTAGGAAGCAGTATTCTGTGACCCCTGTCAATATTGTTTTCACTTTGCTTCTCTGGTGATACCAGTGAGTCAAAAAATGTATTTAAATACTCATATAAATACCCTGGAGAAATATTTTCTCGGATTCCCCACAGTCTCAAGTTATTTCTTCTAGAGAAATCCTCGAGTCTACAGGATTTATGTTTAAGTGTTTTTACTTCTTCCTCCAGGCTATCTGAGGTGCCAATCTCTGATTTACTGAACATAAATTCTCTTGCCCCACCTCTAAATGGTTTACCCTTTCTAATAAGTAATTAACTGCTTTAGTATTGTTTGTAACTTCTAGGAGTATATCATTTCTCAATTGGGTTTGGAAATCTTTACACAGTTTTCTCATAGAGTCTAACGTAAGAGTGTCCCGCCATTATCATTAAATGTAGTACTTTTCCCCTTCTCACTAGTCATATAATTATCCATAGAAATGTCTATATGCAATTGAGAGGAGTTTAAACTTTTCTTCTTTATATTTTCTCTGAGAGAAAAGAATGTTGTCTCCTTTTTCAAGTGTTTTTTTATCCTTATCTTTATTTTTCCCCATAGTTGGACCATGATACTTTCCAGAGGAAAAGAAAGGGGGATCAAGTATTTATTGAGTAATGTTTTAAGTCTCTAATTCCAAACCTATCTGGTACAATCTTACTTAGTCCATATACCAAACCAACAAGGGGTTAAGAAGCAGGGGAATTTACACGTGATATAACGTTTCCAACCCTGCAAAGTCAACAATTTACAACAGTTTACACAGAGATATTACTCAACATAACAGTAAATCTGTAAGTACATTGTGCAATATTTAGTACACTGTAATAGTGCATGGAAGCTAGTTGTAGCATGAGGAGAAAGGAGGGAGAAAAATAGGAAGAACAGGGGTAAGAGAATTTCCTGATCAAGTAGTTAGACAACTAATATACTTCTCCAATCCCTCTTTTCTTTCCTCTTCTCCTTTATGGAACTCCTAATATGGGTGCTTTTGTTGGTCTCTTACAATTTAAGGACTATCCTTTACGTCCTTCTTCTCCTGACTGACCAAATCGCCCGTACAGCAGGGGGGAGGAAAGGCTCGCAATGAGCGCCGAAGGTGATCAGTGCAAAGCAGGTAAGTTGAAGTACACTGAGGAGATTCTCTCAATGAGCGCCGAAGACGCTTAGCACGGGGCAAAAGCCTCACATAGTGTGGCAAACAGCATTGCCAGCCTTGCATATATTAATAAATGGAGTAAATTTCCCTTATCTTGGACAGGCCGCATAAACACTTTCAAAATGAACATATTGCATTGAGTGCTGTACATTTTCAGGTCCCTACCTATTACAATAATAACCAAAGACTTGGAAAACCTTCAGATACATATAACCAGATTTATATGGAATAATAAAAGACTGCGGATAGCCAAGTCACTCTTATTCTGAAACAAAAAAATAGGAGGGCTAGCATGCCCCAATTTAAAATTGTACTACAGAGCAGCACACATTTGGTTCATACCCCAAGCACACTCCAGTGACCACCAACCCGCTTGGATATTTATGGAAAATTACCAGATGAAACCTCACAAGTGGGGTACTGTCATTTGGACTCCTTTAATACCTCCAAGATTAATAAAACATAACAGTCTGATGATAAAACTTTTGTTATCCAATTGGAAATGGGCTAATTTGAAACAAAATCTAGTAGCCAAGATATCAGACTTAATCCCCACCCTCACCTCCCAACCACTATGGGAACATTTAAGAGAGGAATCCAAAAATTAGTGGACTGTGTCGAAACTTGATAGGTTGGGGTCCTGGATATCAGATGGCCGAATCCTAACATTTGACCACCTCAGATCCCACTATTGTAAAATAAGTCACATAGTCTACACACTAACAAAAGCGTGGGGAAAACAGCAGAACAGCTGGTTTTCCCTTATTTACAACAAGACCTCATTGACCAGGAGTATCCTTGAATCTGTCTACTCAATACTGAACACCCCACCAACAAACTACAAGCCTAAATTTATGGGAAAGTGGGAGACAGATGTAAGTACACATTGGGACCCCCACAAATGGGAGAACATTTGTACGAAAAGGCTCACGAAACTATAGCCTACTTGACATGACAATAACAATACTACACAGAGCTTACCTTACCCCATAGGGGTTACACAAATACAACCCTCAGTTAACACATAGATGCTTTAGGCAATGTCAAAGTACGGGTACTTTTCTACATACCTGGTGGGAATGCCCAGAGGCCAAAAGAATTTGGACTAAAGTTATGGAGTTGGCTTCTACTATTGTGAGGACAACAATCCATCCATCTATAGAAGTGTGCCTCCTGGAAGTTTCTACCACTACTAAAACGAAAACGCAAAATAAATTGCTACAATATCTTATGCTATCTACGAAGAGCCACATTGCCAAAAATGGAAGTCAACAACACTTCATCTCTGTGAAATCATAAATAAACTAAATGTAATAATGATTAATAATAGATTGACCCACACCATTTCTAATACCATAATATTCTTATGCTTTACTTAACATAAGTTAAAGAAAAAGAGAAAAATAGACAGATTGTCGTAACACAACATAGAAGAAAAAAATGACGTCAACAGCAAAATTGGTATATAAAAATCATATATCTTTATTAGCATATATTTATACGACTTGTAAATTGTTTTACTATGAAAGTTTATTACATTATATGATTGTGATGACAACAAAAAAAAATATTGTTTAAAAAAAAAATAAAAAAAAATAAACAGGTACGTTGTCACAAATCTTATTGCCATGTTCTTTCATTAACACTCCTGTTCCTAACTACTGACCCCTCTCCCATTTCTACCTGCTTCCAACCCCAACTATCCCAAAATCTTACTAAGTAGAGGAAATACAGCAATCTCATAACCTCCGACCACTTACATAAAACAACTTTCTCCTTTGTGCTATGATGCAATAAAACAACTGACGGACATGACCTCTTCTTCTTTTGGTCATGGAAACCAGATTTTTCTTATCTGACACTGTTGCCCCTGCTGCCCTATAATATTGTGGCATGCACTTCAGCTATATACAAGTCTTGCTTGGTGCCCAAAAATTTAGTGGTGTGGGATTTCTTCTCTTCTTAATTGTAATTTCAGAATGTTTCCCTTTCCTCCTCTCTATCTTGAAGTCTACTCCATCAGGCACTATTCAACCCTTTTCTATATGCAGCTATTATCTATCTCTCCCTTAGGCCCATCTCACACTTCTTTGATTGTGTTACCTTCTAGCTTCCTCACTTTCCCTCCTCTAACATTCCCACTCTCCTTCTAGGTGATTTCAACATACCTACTGATAACCCAGATGCCCCTGACACCATCTTCTCACTTGGCCTTCAACAGTGGTCTACCTTTGCTATACACTGTGAGGGCCACTCCATTGATCTAGTCTTCTCGAATCTCTGTGTTGTCTCTCTCAGCTCTCCTGTATTCCATCCCTTCTTTCTGACCACCATATGTTAACACAAAGCCTTAACATACCCTACACTCCTTTCTCACTTCCACCACAAGCCTAAATAAATCTCCACAACACTCATTTCATGGAGTCATATATTTTTAAAACTTCTTCATTGTTTCCTACTACCATGGCTATCTGGGGTACCTTGAGGCTCTGTCCTGGGTCCCATTCTTATCTCAATCTACATTTCCTCTCTTGGGAAACTCATCAGCTATTTGGGGTTTCAGTACTATCTTCATGGTGACAATTTTCAGATCTCTCTCACTTCTCTAGACTTGTCCCTTTCTGTTGATAACTCTAAAATCACTCCCAACATCTGAAGTTTGTTGTTCAGTCTCACGCTTGACTCCACCTCTACGGCACATCTAAAATTCATCCCTTACTCATTCATGACACTGCAAAGACCAAAATCCACTTTCATCATGCATCAACTTAAATACAGTGCCTTGCAAATGCATTCACCCCCCTTGACTTGAGGGCACACAAAAGGGGGACACAGAGGGCACAAGATGGGAAACCTTTTTGTTACATTACAGCCTTAAGTTCAATGTTTTGTTAATCTGAATTTTATGTGAATGATCAGAACACAATAGTCTAAGTTGGTGAAGTGAAATGAGAAAAATATATACATAAAACTATTTTTTAGAAATAGAAAACAGAAAATTGGCATGTGTGTATGAATTCACCCCCTTTGTTATGAAGCCCATAAAAAGCTCTGGTGCAACCAATTACCTTCAGAAGTCACATAATGAGCGAAATGATGTCCACCTGTGTGCAATCTAAGTGTCACATGATCTGTCATTACATACCTTTTTTGAAAGGCCCCAGAGGCTGCAACACCTAAGCAAGAGGAACCACTAACCAAACATTGCCATAAAGATCAAGGAACTCTCCAAACAAGTAAGGGACAATGTTGTTGAGAAATACAAGTCAGGGTTAAGTTATAAAAAAATATCCAAATCGTTGATGATTCACAGGAGCACCATCAAATCTATCATAACCAAATGGAAAGAACATGTCATAACAGCAAACCTGCCAAGAGACGTCCGCCCACCATAACTCACGGACTGGTCAAGGAGGGCATTAATCAGAGAGGCAGCACAGAGACCTAAGGTAACCCTGGAGGAGCTGCAGAGTTCCACAGCAGAGACTGGAGTATCTGTACATAGGACGACAATAAGCCGTACACTTCATAGAGTTGGGCTTTATGGCAGATTGGCCAGAAGAAAGCCATTACTTTCAGCAAAAATCACAATTACACGTTTTGACTTTGCGAAAAGGCATGTGGGAAACTCCCAAAATCTATGGAGGAAGGTCCTCTGGTCTGATGAGACTAAAAATTAACTTTTCGGACATCAAAGAAAATGCTATGTCTGGCGCAAACCCAACACATCACATCACCTAAAGAACACCATCCCCACAGTGAAACATGGTGGTGGCAGCATCATGCTGTGGGGATGTTTTTCAGCAGCCGGGACTGGGAAACTGGTCAGAGTTGAGGGAAAGATGGATGGTGCTAAATACAGGGATATTGTTGAGCAAAACCTGTACCACTCTGTGCGTGATTTGAGGCTAGGACGGAGGTTCACCTTCCAGCAGGACAATGACCCCAAACACACTGCTAAAGCAACACTTGAGTGGTTTAAGGGGAAACATGTACATGTGTTGGAATGGCCTAGTCAAAGCCCAGACCTCAATCCAATAGAAAATCTGTGGTCAGACTTAAAGATTGCTGTTCACAAGCCCAAACCATCCAACTTGAAGGAGCTGGAGCTGTTTTGCAAGGAGGAACGGGCAAAAATCCCAGTGGTAAGATGTGGCAAGATCATAGAGCTTATCCAAAGCGACTTGGAGCCGTAATTGCCGCAAACGGTGTCTCTACAAAGTTTTGACTTTAGGGGGGTGAATAGTTACGCACATTTACTTTTTCTGTTATTTTGTCCTATTTGTAGCTTGCTTCACAATAAAATAAATTATGCAAATCCTCAAACAATCCATGTTAATTCCAGGTTGTGAGGCAACAAAACACAAAAAATGCCAAGGGGGTGAATACTTTTGCAAGGCACTGTACTGCAACTTCATCTAAGTGGCCTTCTGCTCAACCTCCTGTTTCCACACCAATCTATCCTAAATATTCCCAACAGGTTTTTCCACCTCACTCCATGTTCATTGTCTATTGCTCCATTCTGCAAGTCCTTATACTGGCTCCCTATCTTATCAAGGGTATAATTTTAACATACTAGGCCTAATTTACATTGCCCTTAACAGCACTGCACCTCCCTATATCTCAACTCTTTTCTATAAATACACTCCAACTTGCCCCCTCTCCAATCAGCCAATAAATTGAACCTCTTCTCACCCATGGATATCGTTAGTCTGCAGTTGAGCCAGAGTGCAGTAGAAAGGAACAAATTATCTGTAATAACCAGCAGTGCAAAGAAAAGCTGTCACCTATTTCCTATTTTGGGGAATGGACCACTGGGCCGTTGCCTAAATCATAGCTGGTTCGAGGCATAACTTACCACTGCTAACACTATGTCCTACACTTCAGCTCAAACAAACTTACATTTGTTGGGGGTGAATGCTTAATTTCACCTGCCAAATAGGGTTCAGAATCATGGCCAGGTGGACCAGATGATTCGACCAGGATCTGCTAAGCACAGCAGTGTTTTCTGGATACACATGGGAGAAAGGTTAGTAGTAGCTGATCAACCAGTCACTGGAAGGTAAAAAAGGTAGTTTTTAACCCAACGGCATCACTCTGAATTGGTAAAGAACAAATGGGTTGACAAAGGCCGACTTCTCCTTTGCTGTTTTGGCTAGGGAAATTGCCTGTACCCAGGTAGCGAGTGGTAAGGAAGGCATCCCTACCCAGCCGTTCAAGGAGTTTGTGGTCTTCTCATTAATTTTCCTGTAGCCTACGGTACACACTAGAAAATGGAGCCATCCTTTTTGGAAATCAGCACCAATGGGGATACCCATTGGCTACAGAAAGGTTTGGTCACCCCTTTTTCTAGCATTTCCTCCACTTCTTTTTGGATACTAGCCCTCACAGTCTGCAGAAGCATAGGGTTGATTTAAGAGACTAATGTAGTGTGACCCAGGCTAAAGAAAATTCACCACTGCAACCTGGGTTTGATTCCAGTGAGGGAACCAAGAAGTCACCCCAGCCCAAAGTGATGGGTCTGGTCAGTACTTAAGAATACCAGGAGCTGTATGCAGTTGCACGCTGGAGAAGGAACTGGCAACCCACTCCAGTATCTCTGCCATGAATACAAAGTGGATCAGCATGGTGTGGTATGGTGTTGTGGTCCATGAGCTCACGACTGTATGACACACATACACAAGTCTAGTTACTTTTGTCTTTTTCTATAGCATATTTATCCTTTCAAATGAAAACCGATCAGTTACAAACACAGGATGTACCACATATAAATAACAAGATTTTTGAATACTCATCAGCAATGGTTCTGAAACTTTTTGCTCTGGGGACCAACTCATCACCTTCCAGTGGTCATGGGACAGACTTTGAGGTCTACAACATTTGGAGCAGAGTTATGTTACACTTGATACAGTAATGTTTCATCTGGTTTTGTATTGATTTGACTAGTGTACATTTTCACTATAAATTATTATGTTTTTATTTGTTTAGCTCCAATAAATTCTGTACAATTGAAATTAATATCTATATATCTATTACTATAACTATGATTAATGGAAGTTGTATGTTTATAGTTTTAGGCTCTCCTCATCATTCTTTGTTCCTGGTCTCAAGGACCAGTGATGGTCCAAGGACAGGCTGTTTAGATCACTACTCTACAATACCCATACTTACTGGAATGTTTTGTTTTTGCAACCTTAAGAAAAAAAAAAAAAAATTGAATAGCTTCAAAATAGTGTTTTGGTTTTTTTCCCCCAAAAAATCCATTCTATCTGAACAACTCTCTGCACTCCAAGGTTGGTGCTTTAATTAGCCAAACAAAATTCTACTCAAAAACTGAAAAAAAAAATGTCAAACTTGCTTCTAAAAATCAACTTCTATCTCCAAGACAGTGCTGTTCCTATCCCATTAATGGCCTCATAAGGGATCAAATTACCGTATTTATCGGCGCACTTTTTCTCCCTGAAAATAGGGGGCATATGATGTGTGCGTGTTATCCTGCTGATATTACCTCCCCCCTCCTCAACCTAAACCCCCCTAAATACCTCCCCCTCTCCCCTCACTTACCTGCTTCTGCTCCGGCCTCCGCTCCTTCTTGACCCAACGCGCATGTGACGTCACATGCGCGCCACGTCATTAGCATATACCAGGTGCCGGGCCCCGTCGGGCCCTGGCATATGCTAATGACGTGACGTCACATGCGCGTCACATCATTAGCATTGGCCTGGTCCCGACGCAGCCGGAAGACGTGCAGAGGAGCAGTTGCTGATGGAAGGTAAGTGAGGGGAAAGGGAGAGGGGGAGGTAATTAGAGGAGTAAAGTGAGGGGGGTGGGGTTAAGGAAGGGGGTCGAGGATGAAAAGGGAGGATGAGAAGGGCTGTTGAGGGAAAGAGACACGAGGGAGAGGGGGGACACAGAGGGCACACAAGAGGGGGACACAGAGGGTACAAGAGGGACACAAGGGGCAGCACATTTCCCACCCTCGGCTTATACTCGAGTCACTAAGTTTTCCCAGTATTTTGTGGTAAAATAGATGCTTATACTCGAGTATATACAGTAAGTCATAATATTTACAGCTTTTCCTTCTATAATCATTTAAAATTTATTTTTATGATTAAAGACTATTGTTATCGTATTAGAGAGGTCATTGGTAATACCATAACAACATGAGTAAGATGTTTTAATTGGGTATGGTTTATCTATAATTTAGAAAAGCAATGTTCATTATTACAATCTTACCATAAAACATCAGCATTTAAGGTTACCGTTTAGATGCTTGTCTCAACCCCTTATGAAGACATCAATTGCTGGGAAAAACTTTGACAAGCCTATGTCTTTGCCAAAGTAAACCAATTTAAACACCTACAACCAATGAAAAGCATACCCACCTGTCTAGTCATAAGCATGTGACCATTTAGATCCCACTTAGAGCTGATGATACCATAAGGGGTGGAGACAAGCAGCTCAATTGGAGGTTTAGAAGCTGATGTTTGGAAATTCGTTTTAATATTGAATATTGTTTTTCTCAACCATTTAATGGGAATTGTATTAAAAGAACAATGTCCAATTTGAGCATCTATCTCCTGTTAGGACTTGACAGTGATCCTTTAATATGAAACAGGGTTATGGTCTACTCTTTTTCTGACCTGTTACCTTATAGACAGGGATTCTTAGAAACTGTAAGTAACAAGCTTGAATTTTATCATCCTTTTCAATCTAAGACAGCCCTTCTCCCTCTGTCCCACTCCTTACTTTGCACGCTTAACCACTCTGTCTCACACCAATCAATCCTCTTCCGCATACAAAAAAACCCATTATGAAAGGGCCATCGCACAATAAAATAAAAAATCTTTAAAATCTTTGTCTGACTCAAAAGCATAATAGATCAGGAAAAAAGTAATATATCTAGTTACGAAGTAAGAAAAAAATAAATACATTTTGACCCATCTGCAGCACCCTGGAAGGATCCATGATACATTGGTGGAAGTTGTGTGTATGAGAGGGGAGTTTACATTTCTAGAGAGCAAGTGTTGCAGTGAATGATGCAAGGAGTATGCTTCTGGGCCAGTGAGATAGAAGGAGCGTTGTGTCTATTTCAGTCTTATCCTTTTATCTTTACAATCTCTCTTTCCTTCATTCCCCACCACGTTCTCCACTGAGAACACGCACCCTACAGATTCAGGTCCCAGGATCTGATGTAACAAACACAAACTCATTAACAATTCCTCAAAAATTCAGACCCCACCCCCCCAAAAAATGAAATTATAAATAATGATATAATTATAAATATATTATATATATATATATATATATATACACACTTCATGTCCATGCCTTACACAGCTCTGCAAATATATCTCAATATGGCCTCTCTCCAGTCCTGGGAACACACCTGTCCGCGCCTCTCTACCCACCGGTCCTCAATAGGTCTTATTTATTAATACAAAATCACTTTCACCTGAGTTATCAGCCCACCCATAGTGACCCCCTGATTCACCTTACGCCCCTTCCAACAATCAATATCTGCAGTTTTACTCTATTCCATTTTAAAAATGTTGGTCCATTGCCCTAACTCAGCAACAAACTTCCTCCCCTTAACCTACAACAACTGTTTGTTTTGTACTGTTCAATATTTCTTTAATTACATCAATTGTACTGTTTTTGAATTTTTTTATGTAAATGCATAAATACAAGCAAATACAGCAGGCCCACTGGGAATTCTAGATAACACTTCCTTTTAAGCATGTTAATTTCCATCAAGGTCTATGTTATTTGTCTTCGTGTAAGTTATTTATTCATAAAAAATAAAAAAAAAACACACTTGTTGACAATGACCCTTAATAGCTAAGTAAAGAGACAGAACTAGACAAAAACTATATTTTGAGTTTTTTATTTTATGTTTTTTATTAGCCCCCCTCAAAAATAATAAGTAGAGTGTCATGGAAGGATGTTTTTTTTTTTTGGTCTAAATTTAAAAATGGATGTACCTCCCTTCCAGTTAAACATTCCATAAATTCTGAAACATGGCAAAAATTAAATGTTTTGCACACTCAAAAAATCATTTTCTCATTAAATTAGTAATATTAGGATTTATCCTAATTATCTGACATCTTAAGATAACCAATCATTTGAACATATTAATTTACCAACACATGATTAGATCTACTCGGACAGAGTATCAAAATTCTTTTTTCTGCCATATCCCTGGTATTTTCTTTATAAAAATAAAAATTTTCAAAATCAGCTCATAGGGTCTAATGTTTTGTGAATAATATTTGTGTTCTTTTGAGAATAAACAAAAACAATAAAATAAAGTAAAAAAAATAAAAAAAAATTAGAGGGGCTTCCTCTGGTGAGCAGAGAAGCCATCTCTAATAAGTTAAGTGAGAAACCAGAATTAATAGAGGAAGGGGAAATAGGTCATGAGGCATTCAGGGCAAGAGCCAAAGGTGCCAATTTGTGGGATGTGTAGTTTCAGACGGCTGACATGGGGAAGCTATACAGAATTTCATAATTAAGGGATACTTAGCAGCTCTCAGCAGTTTAAAGACATAACGCTCTGGATGTGAGAAGGGATTAAGTGATGCACTCTACCAGTCTCTGAAAAGGCAAGGGACAAAGCAGCATTGTCAGTTTTTCTGCCAAAGGGCTAAATCTGCCCTTTGCTGGTCTCCATGTTCATATCAAGTGATGATGGGTTCCACTGCCACTCTCTCTACAAGATATTGGGTCATGCCAAAACCCACAAGTCACTGTTCACACACTGTTATATGGATTAGGATTGTGATCATGCTTCTTCTGGGAGCTTCCTCTTGCGCCCCTTTTCATCGAACATTGGCTCCCGTAGTTTGAAGCACTCTTCCGAGTGGATGTAATGTGCTGCCATCTCGCTATAAGCGGCCAGGATCCTCTGTCTCTCCTCCACAGTGAAGTCCACTGAGTATGGGTGCACCTGGACGATATGGCGCTTGATGGTGCTGACTTTAAGGGTAGCCAAAGTACCCCCACACACCATACAAATCAGACCCTGCCTGCGGCAATCATAGTCCATCATGAATTCTGTGCGCCATCGAACTTGATAGTTACGCTTGGCGCTATTGCATGGGGGAGGTAGGGAATCAATGGACATTGTAGCGGCTGGTTTAGAGGAGGAGGACGGGGTGGTGGAAACGTTGGGACTGCAGTTCCCAGAGTTTGAGCCATTGGTGTCTGAGGTTGTCGATTCTTCTGTTAATAAAAATAAAGATTTGAGAATTAAAAAGAAAGAATGAGAGAGAGAGACAGAAAAGAGCAAGAGTAACAGAGAGAAAACACCACAAAAATCTGCCCCCGGATGGCTACAAGTCCCTTATTCTCAATTCAGGATAACACTATGGCAAGAACACTTTCACTAAAATACAAGCTGGTTGTAAGATTTACACAAGATGTGAATGAGGTAAGCCTTACTGTGATGCCTTTTTAACAAAAGCATCAAATTCATAAAAAGAAAATATACTAAAGTAAAACAAAAAAAAATGCCAGTTAGACTAATGCAAAGCTTCTTCGATTACAAGGACACAACATCCTCAAAGCATCTGAGAAAAGCATGTCAGTATAGGAAATACATATATAATGGCATATAAAAGTAAAATATTTAAAGATTTAGTTAATTTCTTTGGCCATTACAAAGTTTATTTATTCCAAAGACCATATAGAAAAAGCAGCACCAGCGTGGTCCTTTAATTATCACAGCACATAGCGGCAGTTCAGTTGTCAATGATTATAAGCTAACATGCTTAAGAAACAATAAGAAGACACCAATCATTGCCTCACCATTTATTTCTATGCAGATTTCCGTCTCCTCTCCACCTTCTTGCTGGGTTGCTCCTTTGTGACCTCCAGACATTTTTTGCTCCCATTCCTCCATGACCACTGCTTTCTCCTGGTCACTCAGATAGGTGGTGTCCGGGTGCTTCTGCTGGATGTGCATCTTTACAGTGCTGATCTTGGGGTTGAGAAGAATAACCCCACACACCATGCAGATGAGGCCGTCTTTATTTGCAGTGTAGTCCATCAGGTACTCCAGCTTCCAGCGATCATGCTGGTACTTACGAGAGTCCATTCCTTTTGCCTGCACTCGCCCAAATGCAAATTCCCACGAGGCGCCCTTGGGGTCAGGAGTCGCTGCACTAATCCAGTTTGGCTGTGGATCTTCCATCTTTTCTTCTTTTTGTTCACCGCCTCCTAAAAACTGAATGTTTATTGGGACTTCTGCAGAGGGACATAATGAGAAAGAAGGACAGGGGGCTGGCAGAGAAACAAAAAAGTAGGAAGGGGCAGGTGAGAGAGGAAGAAGGAGGAAGGGGCAGATTAGAGAATAGAATTGTCAGGATGGGTAAGATAGAGAGAAGGGGAGGTGAGAGAGGAAGAAGGAGGAAGGTTGGAAAGAGGGAAGGAGAGAAAGCAAGTTTATTAAGTATAGCTGTGCATTACAATGAGAAATATTACTCAAAAATATTACAAGACCAATACACTGGTTATTGCATATGACAACATTGGTAATTAATACTGACACCCAGTGGACACTATGTGTATTAAAGCATAATTATACATGCATCTGAGACTGCTTTGCCGTTAAAAGCTCTGTACAATTTTAGATGGACACAGTAGTCCGATAATTATCTTTATAAATTTATTTACCAAACTAGTATTGAGAATGGGCAAAATGTTTAGCGAGATAAAACATCCTTTAAATGCATTACATATTTGTGCAAATGTCTGGCCATCCCCAATCGTTATTTTTCAATATCTTCCCCCTATCTTTAAGTGTACGATTCATGTCAATTGGGTGGGATCCTTGAAGGATGATATCAATTCACTGCCACTCCTTGAATTGCTATTTGCACTTTAATACCAAAAAACAATGGTTCTCAATAGCCGGTCCTAGGACCAGTACCGGTCCCTGAGGCCTAATGTGCTCGTCCTCAGGGACGAGGAGAGCCTAACACTTTATCAACATTAGACAAATGTATCACCCTGATAAAATGTTATTTTATCTCACATGCAGTTCCCATGAACACTGCAAGGTGACTAGCCAACCCCAGAACAAACAAGTTTGAGAACCACTGCCCTAGACAGCAAAATCTGTTTATCTGCCCTTCAATCAGGAAAGGGCTTAGAATGATAAACAGAACAGAAAGATTAGGTTAGGTCAACAGTAGAGATGGCCATGACTATATATATATAATAAAAACATTTTATGGTTTATTTTCTAAGTTTTAATTATAGTTCTTTAAAATATAGTACTGAAAATATATATGTGTGTTTCTTCCTCTAGGCTGCATACTCACGAGGATGTGTTCTTGTAAACTAAACTAATGGGCTGCCCCATTTCTTTTGCGCAGGCAGAAATTTCCTTAGCAAAGTCTCTTTCCACCAAAGGAAGCAGACTAGTAAAAACTAAAAGAGCAGCTTCTACTATATGATAATTCCATGTAAAATGTAATGAATTAAAATGTCGTTTTCCAAAGGAGAGTATTCTAAATATATAATTATAGTTGTTCCGACCCTTTAAAATTACAATAAAGTACCATATTTACAATCTAACAGATTTGTACCTCGCAGTTTAAAAGCGGTCAACTCTACCAACATATTATTTTATGAATGACCTCCCATTCACATGTTCCTATCCTTACCGATCTTTACTAAACCTCCTTTCTTCTTCTTCTTCGGCTTTACAAACATGTTTTTCAGCTCAGTCACTTTCTTCTCCCACTCTTCGACGATGGCGGCTTTCTCCTCTGTGGTGAGCTGTGCCGTTTGCGGGTGCTTCTGTATTATGTGCCTCTTGATGCTGCTAACCTTTAGCACAGTGAGGGAAGAGCAACAATACATGCAAACCACACTGCCACGCAGCCCATTATAGTCCATCAGGTACTCATTACGCCATTTCATTTGGTAGGTGTTGCCCTGGTTAAATGGCACATTGTCTCTTCGCCACACACTCACTTCCCACAACATGGGGTCAACTCCTGAGGGCCACTGGCCGGCCTCAGGGATAGGAGTAAGTACGGCTGGCTTAGGGGTCTTAGGGTCTGGCTGAGCTGTGTTCTTAGGAGCTATAATACGCCAGGATGTAAGGGTTTCCGGTGAACAAGATGACAAAGCAGAGGGTTGCAGAGTAATAAGAATAGGTGTTGGATTTTCCACTGGGAGTTTACAAATGAGTGAGAGAAAGATAGAGGAGTGAGAGAGAGAACATGGGAAAGGGCAGGGGAGAAAGAAAAAGAAAACATTAAAATATTTGCAAATAAAACCCTATTCCTACCTCCTTACTGGTCATTAATACATTGTTCCCTTTCTTATCCTTTTCTACAAACTCCCTCAGCTTAATTCTAAGCCCCAATTTCATTCCCTTAACATTCCAGCTGCTACACTGCTTCCCACCAATTTGCGGCACCCAATTACCTTTTATCATGGGCAATCCAATGTTCAGCACGGTCTGTCCTCTGACATCCATTTGCTGCACCTGCATATTCCGCAGCTTCTCTGCCTCCAGAATCTTCTCCTGTTTCTCAAGAGCTTTTTGAATCTCTTGCATCTTCTGCTGCTTCTCAAGCTCCTTTTGTTTCTCTTCCACTTTATGGCTCTCAATTGCTCTCTTTGCCGACTCCTCCTCTTGTTTCTGGATCTGCTCTGCCTTCCGTTTTTCCTCCTCCAATTTCCACTTCTCCTCCATTTTCTTCTTTTCTTCTGCCAGTTGTATCCTCTCCTCCTCCACCCTTTTCAACCTCTCAACCTCCACCCTCTCAGCTTCTATTAGTTTTTGTTTCTCCTCTTCCAACCTCTGTGCTTCTATTTCTTTTAGTTTCTCCTCCTCAAGCTTACGTGCTTCTTTCATTTTTGGCTTCTCCTCCTCAAGTCTCTTGACTTGTCTAACCTTCTGACTCTCCGCTTCTTGTATCTCAACATCTCTAACCGATAATTTCTCCTCTTCCAACCTCTTGGTCTCTCTAGACTTTGGATTCTGCTCATCCAACTTATCCATTTCTCCAGGTCTCCTGCCTTCAGGATTATGGGTTTCACAATCCTTCTCCAACCTGAGAACTGTATTTGCCTTATACATTTCTTCCTTCACCAAATCCTCTTCTTCCTCTTCTTCATCATCATCTTCCATATCATCCTCTCCTTCTTCTTCCTGGTTCTTTCCACGATTTGTCCAAGCCTCCAAGATAGAACTTTTCTGTGAAGGACTGAACTGGAGGGAGATTGGATGTGTGTCTAAGATGTGGTTCTTGATATCTACCAAGTTAAGACTTGGCAGAACGGTGGCGCACATCATACAGTGAAGTTCGTTCACTTGACAGTCATAATCCATCAAAAACTCCACCCTGAACCACTGTTGAAGAGATTCATTTAGGTACTGCTCCAAATAGCTGGTATGCATGACTACAGCTTCAGCATTCTCAGGCCCCACCATAGGGCGCCATGCTCCTTTGTTAACGGGAGGGAGGCGACGACGCTTCCTTTTGGAGCCTGGAGTAGTGTTGGAGTCGTCTGTAGGAGAACAGAGGATAGTAGAAGTAAAACTATAAACAAGAGTTCCTTATCCAAAATAAATTTATATTTAAAATGTTAGCCAATGTAGACATTTAGCACACCTTTAATGATAATAGGAGACATTATTCATAACATATACAAATTAAAATATATGCCACTGAATCTTGTTACAAAATACCTACAATACTATCTCCCTCTCGACCATAAATAAAAAACACACACCCTATATATATATATATATATATATATATATATATATATATATATAATTGTGAACTATGCAACAAACAACATTAGTGCTGGGTAAGACATGGGCATAAAATATTTTTTTTTTAGAGTAATCCTAATTTTAGCAAACTCTGCTATTGCATGTAGGCTGACATGATAGTCATACTTCTTATTCATAAGGGGCCAGCTAGTGAGCACAAGATGGTAAGTGGAAGGTGTTCAATGCTGTAATCTTATTTGGATCCACCAATTAGTCTGCAAACCCCTCCCTGCCTCTTTTCCAGTCTTGCATAGAAAATAAAATATGTAAGACACACCATCTCACTCTCTAAGGCACCAGGTAGAGTGGAAGACACAAACCTGATATCCTTCAGCCATAAGCAATGCCTTGCTAAAAAATGTTTTAGCTACAATGTTTTGACCACAGCTTGCACACTATACTATTAATGTTAAAAATGTTCCAAATCTACAACTTGTTCCTGTTTACTTAATTTCACTCATACATGTTTTAATTAACACACCTAAACACTATGGGCCTCATTCAATTGAGATTTGGGCAATTGAATAGGGCTCTAAATAAGCACACAGCATATTTTTTAAAAGAAGATTTTAGTTAGTGAACTTCTTATTAAAAGCAAGGTCTTTACTAACTAAACTTCTTTAAAAACTATGCTATGTGCTTATTTAGAGCACTATTCAATTGCCCAATTCGCAATTGAATGAGGCCCCATGTCACAGATCATATACAGCCCAATGCTGATGGCTCAGGTCAGTAGAGTAGACAAGAAAGTTGTCCGAGTCTACAGCACACCATACATTCAAAAACTCAAAGGGTCACTTTAAGTGCCATTAACAACAAAAGCCATCCTAATAAAAGTAAGTTTTAAAAAACAACAAATCTGCCTATATCTCCAACTTCCTCCCTGCACAGGATTCAAATTATTTTTAATGGAGCTCATACTGGTAGGGGTTGCTTTAATATGGTAGGTATGTTAAATTGGTTGCAATTTAAAAAAAAATCTAAGTGTCTAATCTTTGTTTACTGGACACTGACACTGGCCCTTTAAACAACTGATTGACTGCAGAAAAGTGTGGGGGGTTCATTAAACAAACAGAATTAAGCTGCTTTTATTATTTTTTTTATACAAAGTATAAAATTAAAGTTTATTAAATGTTAGAAATGCAAATTAATAAAAAAAAATATGAGTCCAAATATATGATAACCATAAGATTTCTGGAAGATAACATAATGGGTGCACTAGATGCGGTTTTATACTTGCTATTGGTATTTCCCCCCCTTGAGTTACCTGCCCCAGAATCCTCTCCGGCAGTCCCTGTTAGTGTTTGGGCATCCACGCACAGATGAGCGTCCCAGCTGCCAATAATAACCTGTTTCTCACTGGGTGTCCAGAGAAGCGAGTAAGGATGTTTCTGGCGAATGTGGCGCTTGATGGTACTGAGTTTTAGAGTAGCCAGGGAACTCCCGCATACCATGCAGATCATGCTATGACTGCGGGCATTGAAATCCATCAGATACTCCAGTCTCCAGTGGCTGTGGTAATAACGCCGGTGGTCTTTGCCAGGAATGCGGCTACTTCCTGGTCGGGAAGCTCGATCCTCCGTGCCACCATGGCTACGGCCCTCTCCGCTGCTGTCTGGGGAACTCCAGCTGCGAGCAGAAGGACTTCGGAAAAGCCCCCCAGGCTGCAGACTGGAAGGGTCCGGGTTCCATACATCTATAGGGACGGACTCTAGAATATAAGGGAAATTTGGAGAATAAGTATGTGATGATTGAGACAGTCAAATAGAGATTAATATCTGCAATAACATATATCTCCTCATATCTTGCAATATCACTTTCAGGATGCTGATGTTATTACCCTGCAATATCTCTTCCTCCTGCAAAAGAGCTCATCTGGATCAGCAGTACCACTTCCCGCTCCCTGCAAGGGCCCCCGCCTCCACCAGCAGTACCATTTCCCTCTCCCTGCAGGGGACCCCGCCTCCACCAGCAGTACCACTTCCCTCTCTCTGCAAGGGCCCCCGCCTCCACCAGCAGTACCACTTCCCGCTCCCTGCAAGGGCCCCCGCCTCCACCAGCAGTACCATTTCCCTCTCCCTGCAAGGGACCCCGCCTCCACCAGCAGTACCACTTCCCTCTCCCTGCAAGGGACCCCACCTCCACCAGCAGTACCACTTCCCTCTCCCTGCAGGGGACCCCGCCTCCACCAGCAGTACCACTTCCCTCTCTCTGCAAGGGCCCCCACCTCCACCAGCAGTACCACTTCCCTCTCCCTGCAGGGGACCCCGCCTCCACCAGCAGTACCACTTCCCTCTCTCTGCAAGGGCCCCCGCCTCCACCAGCAGTACCACTTCCCTCTCCCTGCAAGGGACCCCGCCTCCACCAGAAGTACCACTTCCCTCTCCCTGCAAGGGCCCCCACCTCCACCAGCAGTACCACTTCCCTCTCCCTGCAGGGGACCCCGCCTCCACCAGCAGTACCACTTCCCTCTCTCTGCAAGGGCCCCCGCCTCCACCAGCAGTACCACTTCCCGCTCCCTGCAAGGGCCCCCGCCTCCACCAGCAGTACCATTTCCCTCTCCCTGCAAGGGACCCCGCCTCCACCAGCAGTACCACTTCCCTCTCCCTGCAAGGGACCCCGCCTCCACCAGCAGTACCATTTCCCTCTCCCTGCAAGGGACCCCGCCTCCACCAGCAGTACCACTTCCCTCTCCCTGCAAGGGCCCCCGCCTCCACCAGCAGTACCACTTCCCGCTCCCTGCAAGGGACCCCGCCTCCACCAGCAGTACCACTTCCCTCTCCCTGCAAGGGCCCCCGCCTCCACCAGCAGTACCACTTCCCGCTCCCTGCAAGGGACCCCGCCTCCACCAGCAGTACCACTTCCCGCTCCCTGCAAGGGACCCCGCCTCCACCAGCAGTACCACTTCCCGCTCCCTGCAAGGGACCCCATCTCCACCAGCAGTACCACTTCCCTCTCCCTGCAAGGGCCCCCATCTCCACCAGCAGTACCACTTCCCTCTCTCTGCAAGGGACCCCGCCTCCACCAGCAGTACCACTTCCCTCTCCCTGCAAGGGCCCCCGCCTCCACCAGCAGTACCACTTCCCTCTCCCTGCAAGGGACCCCGCCTCCACCAGCAGTACCACGTCCCTCTCCCTGCAAGGGACCCCGACTCCACCAGAAGTACCACTTCCCTCTCCCTGCAAGGGCCCCCACCTCCACCAGCAGTACCACTTCCCTCTCTCTGCAAGGGACCCCGCCTCCACCAGCAGTACCACTTCCCTCTCCCTGCAAGGGACCCGGCCTCCACCAGCAGTACCACTTCCCTCTCCCTGCAAGGGACCCCGCCTCCACCAGCAGTACCACGTCCCTCTCCCTGCAAGGGACCCCGACTCCACCAGAAGTACCACTTCCCTCTCCCTGCAAGGGCCCCCACCTCCACCAGCAGTACCACTTCCCTCTCTCTGCAAGGGACCCCGCCTCCACCAGCAGTACCACTTCCCTCTCCCTGCAAGGGACCCCGCCTCCACCAGCAGTACCACTTCCCTCTCCCTGCAAGGGCCCCCACCTCCACCAGCAGTACCACTTCCCTCTCTCTGCAAGGGACCCCGCCTCCACCAGCAGTACCACTTCCCTCTCCCTGCAAGGGACCCGGCCTCCACCAGCAGTACCACTTCCCTCTCCCTGCAAGGGCCCCCACCTCCACCAGCAGTACCACTTCCCTCTCTCTGCAAGGGACCCCGCCTCCACCAGCAGTACCACTTCCCTCTCCCTGCAAGGGACCCGGCCTCCACCAGCAGTACCACTTCCCTCTCCCTGCAAGGGCCCCCGCCTCCACCAGCAGTACCACTTCCCTCTCTCTGCAAGGGACCACCTCTCCAGCAGCAGTTCCCCCTCTGCCCCTTGCAAGGACCCCATCTCCACCAGCAGTACCACTTCCCTCCTGCAAATGACCCCTCTCCAGCAGCAGTACCCTTCCACCTTGCAAGGGACTCCATCTCCACAGTAACTTCCCTCTTCCAGGTCCTGCTGCCTATACCCTGCAATATCACTTCCCTCCCTGAGGTTTTCCTGCCACTATCTACAATAACAATGCAGTGGTCGCTATCTGTACCCCACAAAAAAACAATTGACTCCTAAAGAGTTATTATCTGTACCCTGCAATACATTGGTCTCGATCTCCATAGTAATAGTTTCCCTTACATGCAGACCATCTGTCCTAAACTCCATCCTGCAGCAAGATGGATAATACTGGTGTATCTACCAAAGTACTGTATATAAAACATAAAACGGAGTTGCAATAGATTTCAATTGTCCAATTCTTTCGAAATATTTTTTGTGAAAATCCTGACAAAGAAATATCTTTGAAGACTCAAGCTGCAAAGTCTCACAAACTTGGGGTGACATCCAACCCCACTGTCAACAATACATAGAACGTCTTGAAATTGATTGGCTGGAGGAAAAGCTATGCAGAACTTGATTGGCCCCACAAAATGACCCCTTTGATAACCAACTGGTCAGTATGATGAATGGCTGTGCTTATGATCACTCTATTGGTATACGTTTACTACACTGACAATAATATGAGGGTATCAAATATCCACTAAATCACTGGGAAATACATGTCATAATCCACGACTGATAATGAGAATTATAAAATAAGGGATTAGGTTTATTAACTCTGCAAGGGAGATTGATAAATAATTGTTATATATATAAATAATAAATGTAACTATCAAGGTAATGAAAATACAATCTGCTACCAACTAAGATAAGTGAAGAAAGTCTGAAGTATGTATGATACTATTTATTATAACACATTTCTTAACTATATTCATTTATATTCAATACTGTAAGTAGCACTTATATATATATATATTGGGACAAGATGATGTTTTTGAATATATATAATTTATTTTTTTCAAAAACATCATCTTGACCCAGTATGCGTGTGTATATATATATATATATATATTTATATTACATACACACATATGTAGAACAATATAATCTTATCCCAAAGATAATGTATATATATATATATATATATATATATATATATATATATATATATATATGTGACAAGGATGGTTAGAGCTTAAAATTGTTCCCAAGTATAACTCATTTTATTTCTTATATGATCTTTTGAATAACTAACTTTGCTAAAGGGTCTATATTTCTAGAATTATTCCTATTAGCATATGAAGTATACTTTCTCAGGGAGGCGTGTCTATGAAAATGTATGAGCTTTCCATTAGTCCAACTGAAAGCACTGGCAAGTGTGCCTGTCACATTCCCATTGTGCAGATGGAAACCTCCTGTACAGTCAGTTTCCTAATGATGATCTGCAGAAACAGAAATGTGTGATGTCACAGCAGCATAATTGTAGATAAAATGGGATAAAGGTTGTTATTTTCTGTCCCATATTGCCTCTGTCCATGTGTTCTTCAGTCCCCTATACGTATAGTCTCGCTGCCCCACTGCTCCATCTTGTGTCCCTATGACTTGAAGCAGCTCTGCTGGTCACGTGGCCAACTATATCTGCAGTTGTGCCTTCCTACCACTAGGTGCCGCCCCCTCCCCCCAGGCTCCGCCGCTCACCCCCTGCGGCCTCCTCCTTGATTCTCATCACCGGCCTTTCCTGCTCTCGCTGGCCGCTCCTCGGCGATGATTCCCCGCCCAGACCTCCGGGGATGTCCGTTTCCTCTTTAATGTTGCTCGCCCTCTGCATATCGCTGTCCCCGCTCTTCCCGCTCTGCGCTTCTTCCCGATCGGACATGACTTAGCCCGGTCTGCGAGGGCCCGAGTTACCTACAGCTCAGCACCGCAAGGAGGGCGGCGCTTCCGTGTGACGTACATCTAGGGGCGGGGCTTCAGCCATCCGAGCGCCGCACAGGACTGAGGGGGATGAGGGCGTGATGTCACTAGATGGGCGGGGTCTGGTCCCAGCGCCGCACAGGACTTAGGGGGAGGGATGTGACGTCATCAAACGCCTGTAGACAGACTGTGCTGGATTATAAATAAAATGGTGGACTGTGTAATTGTATACAGTGTCTGGTTGCTCTTTATTTCTCTATATTAGTTACTGTACACTCATGATAAGCCCTAGATCTGCAGGCTGTGTCCTCACTGCAGACTCTCACATTCTGTCAGGCAGCAGCTTGCATATCTGTACTGTACTATAATATCTTATTACATGATCTGTACAGCCAGGCTCCTGCTATGGGAATCTATGCACATCTGTACTGTACTATAATATCTTATAACATGATCTGTACAGCCAGACTCCTGCAATGGGAATCTATGCACATCTGTACTGTACTATAATATCTTATTACATGATCTGTACAGCCAGGCTCCTGCAATGGGAATCTATGCACATCTGTAATGTACTATAATATATTATTACATGATCAGCACAGCCAGGCTCCTGCAATGGGAATCTATGCACATCTGTAATGTACTATAATATCTTATTACATGATCTGTACAGCCAGGCTCCTGCAATGGGGATCTATGCACATCTGTACTGTACTATAATATCTTATAACATGATCTGTACAGCCAGGCTCCTGCAATGGGAATCTATGCACATCTGTACTGTACTATAATATCTTATTACATGATCTGTACAGCCAGGCTCCTGCAATGGGAATCTATGCACATCTGTTCTGTACTATAATATCTTATTACATGATCTGTACAGCCAGGCTCCTGCAATGGGGATCTATGCACATCTGTACTGTACTATAATATATTATTACATGATCTGTACAACCAGGCTCCTGCAATGGGAATCTATGCACATCTGTACTGCACTATAATATCTTATTACATGATCAGCACAGCCAGGCTCCTGCAATGGGAATCTATGCACATCTGTAATGTACTATAATATCTTATTACATGATCTGTACAGCCAGGCTCCTGCAATGGGGATCTATGCACATCTGTACTGTACTATAATATATTATTACATGATCTGTACAGCCAGGCTCCTGCAATGGGGATCTATGCACATCTGTACTGTACTATAATATATTATTACATGATCAGCACAGCCAGGCTCCTGCAATGGGGATCTATGCACATCTGTACTGTACTATAATATATTATTACATGATCAGCACAGCCAGGCTCCTGCAATGGGGATCTATGCACATCTGTACTGTACTATAATATCTTATTACATGATCAGCACAGCCAGACTCCTGCAATGGGAATCTATGCACATCTGTACTGTACTATAATATCTTATTACATGATCTGTACAGCCAGGCTCTTGCAAAGGGAATCTATGCACATCTGTACTGTACTATAATATCTTATTACATGATCAGCACAGCCAGGCTCCTGCTATGGGAATCTAAGCACATCTGTACTGTACTATAATATCTTATTACATGATCTGTACAGCCAGGCTCCTGCAATGGGAATCTATGCACATCTGTACTGTACTATAATATCTTATTACATGATCTGTACAGCCAGGCTCCTGCTATGGGAATCTAAGCACATCTGTACTGTACTATAATATCTTATTACATGACCTGCACAGCCAGGCTCCTGCAATGGGAATCTATGCACATCTGTACTGTACTATAATATCTTATTACATGATCTGTACAGCCAGGCTCCTGCAATGGGAATCTATGCACATCTGTTCTGTACTATAATATCTTATTACATGATCTGTACAGCCAGGCTCCTGCAATGGGGATCTATGCACATCTGTACTGTACTATAATATATTATTACATGATCAGCACAGCCAGGCTCCTGCAATGGGGATCTATGCACATCTGTACTGTACTATAATATATTATTACATGATCAGCACAGCCAGGCTCCTGCAATGGGGATCTATGCACATCTGTACTGTACTATAATATCTTATTACATGATCAGCACAGCCAGACTCCTGCAATGGGAATCTATGCACATCTGTACTGTACTATAATATCTTATTACATGATCTGTACAGCCAGGCTCTTGCAAAGGGAATCTATGCACATCTGTACTGTACTATAATATCTTATTACATGATCAGCACAGCCAGGCTCCTGCTATGGGAATCTAAGCACATCTGTACTGTACTATAATATCTTATTACATGATCTATACAGCCAGGCTCCTGCAATGGGAATCTATGCACATCTGTTCTGTACTATAATATCTTATTACATGATCTGTACAGCCAGGCTCCTGCTATGGGAATCTAAGCACATCTGTACTGTACTATAATATCTCATTACATGATCTGTACAGCCAGGCTCCTGCAATGGGAATCTATGCACATCTGTACTGTACTATAATATCTTATTACATGATCTGTACAGCCAGGCTCCTGCTATGGGAATCTAAGCACATCTGTACTGTACTATAATATCTTATTACATGACCTGCACAGCCAGGCTCCTGCAATGGGAATCTATGCACATCTGTACTGTACTATAATATCTTATTACATGATCAGCACAGCCAGGCTCCTGCAATGGGAATCTATGCACATCTGTACTGTACTATAATATATTATTACATGATCAGCACAGCCAGGCTCCTGCAATGGGAATCTATGCACATCTGTACTGTACTATAATATCTTATTACATGATCTGTACAGCCAGGCTCCTGCAATGGGAATCTATGCACATCTGTACTGTACTATAATATCTTATTACATGATCTGTACAGCCAGGCTCCTGCAATGGGAATCTATGCACACCTGTAATGTACTATAATATCTTATTACATGACCTGTACTGTACTATAATATCTTATTACATGATCAGCACAACCAGGCTCCTGCAATGGGAATCTATGCACATCTGTACTGTACTATAATATCTTGTTACATGATCTGTACAGCCAGGCTCCTGCAATGGGAATCTATGCACATCTGTACTGTACTATAATATCTTACATGATCTGTACTGTACTATAATATCTTATTACATGGTCAGCACAGTCAGGCTCCTGCAACGGGAACCTATGCACATCTGTGCTGTACTTTAAATATCTTATTACATGATCTGCACAGTCAGCCTGGTGTAATGGGAATATATGTATACCTGTACTGTAGTATATTATCGTATTACATGATCTGCGCAGCCAGGCTCCTGCAATGGGAATGTATGTATATCAAGAAACATATTTGGGTTCTAAAGTTCTTCTGATGTGTAATCAACTAATCATGCACAATCTCATTTAACTTATAGGCTCTGCAATATGATGTGCTGAGAACTGTATTCTACATACATAGCTATAAGGGAGATGTGCTGCAGAAATATACCTTCTTAGATGTTCCGCACAGCTGTGTTTAAATGAAAAAATATATATGTTTGAAAACTTTAAGCCTGACTGATATCATAATTAAGCATGCAAAAGTCAGATATGTAATTTTTAATAAAAATTTTTTTCCAGGACCCCGGAGGTATCCATGATACATTGGTGGAAGTTGTATGTGTGTGAGAGGCGTTTACATTTCTGGAGAGCTATTGTTGCAGTGAATCATGCAAGGTCCCTGCTTCTGGGCCAATGAGAGGGATTGGCTAAACGTATGCAAGCACAGAGGGTTGAGCCCGTTTTGTCATACTGTTTTATTACTGTATATAAAAGAGCCATATATAACATGGTGTTTTGGATTTAGGAGTAAGATACCTTGTATCCTCATTTGCATGTTCCTTTCCAGTCTTCCGGAGTGCAGTACAATGCCTGTTTTACTGGGAAACCGGAGCAGCAAATATTTTTTTTTACTTTTTAGACATTCAAATGGTCTTACTAATGTACTATTTATTTTCTGTACTGTCTACGGTGGAGAGTTCTCTTACTCTTTTGTTCACCATATACTAAATTAGTTTATATATATATATATAGTATATCTATCGCTTGTTTGCCCAAAGCTGTATAATACAGCAGGCATAAAAGTCATGCCCAGGGCTTGACTGAACTGTTTTAAACTATGGTCTGGGCCTGGGCTGGCAATAAGTTACTATTTATTATTATGGTTATGTATTTCTTAGTATTTATGGTTAAAATATGATTACGCTGTTATACTGTATGTATGTTGGTTTATGCATTATGTTTCATGTTATAGGAATGGTTGTAAAAAAACATATTATAGATTATCATAGATTATCCTTATACACACACTTCAAGATTACAGCAAATGGTTATCGATAATATAATCACCATGATAAGCTTAAGGGCCTGACCTCATCAGATGTACAGGGTTTCCCAGTAAGCAGGGGCAGCCTGTTATGTTAATTGGTCCCTCTTCTATGTACGTAAGAATGGGGTTTACTGTGATTGGCCAGCCTGTGTGCCAGAACATTTTATAAAATGTGACAATTAATAAAGGTATGGCAGTTGTGTCTGGATTTACATAAAACAAGGTGTAAGTGTCATTCTATGCATTAATCCTAATTCTAAGGGATTATATGGTGTTCCTAATAGCCTGGTGTTGCTGATATTTGAAGCAAGCTCCTGGGAGTGGTACTGGTGTTTGGTCCATCTGCTATCAGAGAGAACAAGAACCACAAGATTCTGCTGGGGTAGGTTTGAACTAGGTTCATATCAAGCCCCGTGGAAGAAGCAGATCGTGACACTAAATGTACTATTTATTTACTATATATAAATACATACAATCAAACGTATGGCATAATGTGTAAAATATCCTCTTTTAACGTTTATTATTCATGGAATACGAAAACATTTCCATAGAGAAATACTGTATATTTTATGCTTTTAGATGTCCTCCTGAGAGCTGGATGATGTGTTTGAGGGTTTATATTTATCAGCGGAGGCATAAGGGGAACATGCATAAGTCCAGAGCCTTTGTTGATAACTGGATGAGACTGAAATTGACACCATACCACATTAACATTCCCCTCATTGCCCCAGAAGCAGTAGGTTGTATAAAAAGATGCAAATATAGCTCTCCACAAATGTAAATACCAATCTCACAAACAGTTTCCAACAATGTATTAAGAACCCCCCTAGGGTCTTATAGAGACATAAAAATATATATTTTTTCTAATTAAAATATAGCTGTATTTTTTTCTGCTTAATATATGAGACTCAAAGTTTATGCATATATTTATTTTTGTGCAGTAGTCCTTCAATGAGGTTAGCAGCTGCAACGTACAACATAAACTACTTTGAGTAATTAGGAACTCAACCTTCACCATTTATCTGCTCCTCAAAGGAAGATGATCATCACCACTGACCAGCTCCTCAAGGGAGCCAACCTGGCCATCACCAGTGATCTGTTCCTCCAGGTTACTTGACTGTTACCAATCATCAGTCCCTCCAGAGAACCTTACCATGACCAATGATTATGTCCTCCAGAGAAAATGAGCATCACCAGTGAACAACTCCATGTTACCTGAGCACCACCAGTAATAAGCTCCTTCAGGCGCCCATACTATCTCAAGTGATTAGCTCCATCAGGCAATCTAACCATCCCCAGTAATCCCCTCCTCCAGAGAACATGTCTTTCACCAATGATCTCCTCCTTTGGGGAGTATGATCATGACCAATGATTAGCGCCTCCAGAGAATGTGACTATCACCAGTGAATAACTCTTCATGGAAAAATGAATGTGACTAATGACAAGCATCTCACTGAAACTTGACTATTACCCACAATCAGCTACTCTAGGTAACTTTCCTATCACCAATGATCAGCCCCCCCCCCCCCCCCCCCCAGGAGACCATGACCAATGTTTAGATCCCACAGAGAAAATCACCATCATTAGTGCTCAGCTCCACAGACAATAACTTTACGTAGCATAATCATCATCCATAATTACCTGTTCCAGGTTACTTGACCATGGCTAGTGATCAGCTCCTCCTTGTTAACTATCTGTCACCAGTGATAACTTCCTCTGGGAAATCTGACCATGACTAATGATTACTTCACACACAGAATGTAACAATCACCATTGTTCATCTCCTCTAAGGAAATAGAGTTTCACCAGTGTTCAGCTCCTACTGGACACATGACCATCACCAGTGCTCAGCTTTTGGAAAAAATTAAACATATTGGTGCTATCACCTGTCTTCCCCCATACACAATAAGCAAGATGCAAGCATCAATTCCTTATGTAGTCACCTATGCTCAGCAGCCTGCATAGCGTTGTCAAACTAATGATTATTAAAACTGGAAAAAACAAAGGGCAAAACATTAGTTCAGTCCTGTACATGAGTCAGGCATCTCTGATAGCTGCCTTGTTTCTTGAGCACTACTAGTTTAGGATTGTGACGACCCAGAGGTGAGGGGCCACATGCACCCCAAGATTCTCCCTCTAGGTCGTGCCTTTCGTGTTCAATCTCACAGCATCCAGCAGAACACCTCCAAGGAGAACCCAGGACATCACAGGTTGCAAGCTCATCCCTAAGGTTACTGACTTGTTAAAAATAATAAACTATTTTCCATCCCTTTGGTTAGAATTAGAACATACAAGAAATATAATTAGACACCCTGTTGATTAGAATGCCAGACTCAGACTGCCAGTTTATTCTTTTTTACATGAATATTTTTCACAGCACCAAAATAAATCACCCCCATGCCCCCTCATAATCCCCTCCCTGTATCTGGAGTCTGTTTTCTTACTGTGACCTCGTCACCCCATTCCCGGGATACCAACCCCCCCCCCCCACTGGCCTCCAAATAAGGGTCTGGAAATGCTCTTCTTGTTAGGATTTCACATTTCTTATCAACACTCTTTATCTGTGTTCATCCATTATCTTCAGATCCAAGGCTTGGGTTTTGTTGTTAGGTGAAGCATATCACTTTATGACTATACATTGATCATACAGGAGATGCTATGGAGTCAAGAAAAATCTGGGGGCCATATCCACATTCAAATTCATGCTGAGTTAACTGTTAGTTGTCACACTAACAACATTAATTATTGTGGCCCACACCACACTACACACAAAAACAACACTTCACAGTCCCCACAACAAGTCTCAAGTTAATTTAAATTCCCTTTCATATTAGCAATTACACAGGCTGGGGTTACAAATAACATAGTCCATGATTCAGGTACCAGGTTCACCTCAGGGCCCACACAGTCCATAGTCCCCAAAAGTTCAGCTGGGCCCTCCTGGACATCACAAGGATGGGACTATAGGCAGTTTTTGATGAGGAAAGACATGTAGATAATTATGATCTGTGCAGTTTTTGCTTTCCTTGCATGGGTTACCAAATGGGAAGTAGGCTGTTCTGCATTTGTTTCACACACCTGAGAAGGGACAGATCTTCTAAAAGCTTACTATGAGACTTGAGTGTTCCTGGATGCACCTAAAATTGTATGAAACAGATGCCATTTTGAATCTGTTTACATTCCAAGCAAATTGCCAAACCAGTTTTACCACAGAATTACCCAGCATAAAGTTCTTGGTCGTGGAATACCAATGAGGCACACAATATTTTACCCTTTGCCTCCACTAAATTGTAACAACTTGCAAAACTTATCCAGAAAATAAACAAAATACAAAGAGCACTCCAGTAAAAAAAAAAACATCAACAATAACACTTCAGTATCACATATAGGAACTAGCTAAATAAAGTACCGACTGGTGATCAGCACATCTGAAGGATGTCTGTCTATTCATATGTATTTATACAGCTCTAGAGAGTGCTAAATTGCAGACACTCCATCTTGTCTTACTGCATTGGCCATCTGGTGGGATGGATGGAGTGAGCTAGGGAGGTTGGGGCTTATCAGAATTTCAAATTATATAACATGGAGGTTTCTTAACCAAATTAAAGGGGCATGGAAATTGTTCTAATCATTAGAGTACACTAAACTACAAGCCTAAATAAATAGGTAAGGAATGTATTGTTATGAGCATAAAATAAATCTAATGCCAGAAATTTTAATTTGAACATTGCATATTCTTAGTTTTAAACATGTTCACGCATTGTTCCTCCACAGTTAGACTCTTAAAAGGCCACCTAAAGGACCACTGTAGTAAGAAAAAGTCTATATTGCATTAAAAAAAAACATATGTTTTAATAATTTCAATTTTTAATTTCAATTTTTTTACTTGCCCTGAAAGTATCACATTACATCCAATTTGTAAAAAAAAAAAAAAACTCACTTTATGTGGTGGTCAGTTGTAGGTTTATAGGGGTCAAAACAATGGTCAATAAAACAACATTTTAAAAAACACCAAAAGCATTTTAAATTATCTTCCTAAATGCAGGGTGCATTAACAAACCGGCCTACGTCAGCAATTGGTCATTGTGGAACCAATCAGCGGGAAACCACTTCCTTGCAGTCTCTGAGAGCCAGCATCAGCGCTTCTCCTATAACCCTAGGGTAGTGGCCAAGTGACCAATTCACAAGGGGCCGACAGGCCCAGGAAATTCAATTAGGCAAATAAACACAAATCCTGTAAGGTCTATGTTTTTACAATAGTGCTGAAGGCGCCAGAGTTATAGGAATATGGGATGTCCAGTGGGGACAAAAAAGTAGGGATTAGCGGGGCACTCTTTTGTCCATTGGATGCCAGTGGAATTTGTATTCACTAAAACAGTTATAGCCCTTCCTTGAGTAGTTTTAGTCCGGACTTGGCCAGCCTTGTCCTCTGGGACAGTTCTAAGGCATTCAAATCTCCTTCACCCACTACGCCAACCAATCCCAAAGGAGCCTACTCTGGTGGTCCTTCTAGTGGCTGCTCCACAATATCCTTTTTGAATTTCTGAATCCCATATACCCATTCACAACAGTGCCGAGGCAACAGCTCTCAATTGTTAACAGTTTTGGAAGTTTGACTAATCATCCCATTGACTCCAAAGCCTGGAATTTCAAATCTTCTAATAGACGGAGAGCTTACAGTCAAAGCCAATTCCCTGCCCCAGTGATTAGACTCTTTCAGGGAGTAAGTCCCGGTCCTGATGCACTGGTCCGTCACTAATAGGCTCTCCACGAGACTTTGTTTACACTTCTTCTCAATTCTTTTGTGAGATAAAGGAGGCTCAAAATGTTCAATCTGTTTCAGTGTTTTGTTGATAATTTTCTAAAATTAATATAATTAAAAACAAAATTGTTATAATGTATAAGACATGTTATTTAAAATGCATCATAGGACGTTTTGGACTACAGTGGACCTTTAAAGTACCACAGTAAAGGTCCCATGTATTGAAGAAAGAAAAGTACACATGGAAAAAAATATAATTTGGGGCGATAGTAGAAGAGAAGGAGGGATTTGTCTGTATTTTACGCCTGATTGTAAGCCTATAGTCAGAGAACATATATATAGTAGAACTAGTGATAATGCTGAATCCTTGTGGGCTGAGTTAAATAGTGGATGAAAAAATCCTAAAAAAATGTTGGAAAAAATATGCTGTAAACCCACAAATATAAGTGGATGTGAGGAATTGCAATTATTGTTACAGATTGGAAATACAGCTAAGCATGGTCAAGTTTAAATAATGGGGGATTTTAACAACCCTGAAATAAACTGGATGAATGAGACCAGCAGCTTCTTCATTACAGCTGACAACATTTTCAAAGTATGTTTTGTGCATTTAGATTTCAGTCAGGTAGTATTTTCTCCATTGCAAATTTTCAGACACAGCCACAATTTTTAATAACCAGTATTGCAGGAGATCCACAGAATTTCCTCTTTTTCCTGACTGGGTATTGCCAGAGGAGTCCCACCACAAGGGCCTCTACCAACTTCCCAGAATTGGGAGATATGATACAAAGTACAGTAATTTAACAGACATTAAGGCTTTTTGAATTTATGTATAAATACAAGTGGAAGTGAATGCTAGGTATTATTGAAAGGGCAGGGCAAGTAGTCCATTTGCATTCCCCTATTAATATGTTAATATATCAAATGTGTGGTATTTAAAAGGCCACCTAATTCAGCATAATTTGGATCACATCCTAAAAGCATGTTGAAATACTTCTTTGAATTTTTGATTTACGTGCATTTTTCATTGAGAAATCAGATAAATTAAATCTGTGTTTACATTTCTCACTGACTGCCCACTGCCAGACCCGCAGCTATATCTCTGTGTTGTGAGCAATAGAAAACAAAAGGTTAACCCTTAAGAAATCGGAACCTATCCTCTTATGGTATTGCAGCACAAGGCAGCAGTGGCGGTGAGCATCCGCTAGATGGCGCTGCTGATATTCCGGTGCCACATCATAGAGTCAAGGCTTAGGTAAACGTTTAGGGTTAGGGTGAGGGTTAGGCTAACATTATAAGCTTAGAACCTCTCTCACAAATCGGCAGCGGCTATCTAGCTGCAGCGGACCTGTCACGACACCATAACAGGATACATACAAGAAATCTATCTGTGCAGACATTGAATGCTGGAATCACCTAACAGGTCAGTTACGGGTTAACTGGTCAATTCAGGCCTGAGTGCAGGAAAAACTGCCATCAATCACTGTCTCCACCATGTGACTAAGCAACATGTTTTTGTGTAACCAGACTTAAAACTTTAAAATGTTTAGGTGTTATTAGTGTAATTAAAAATAGATCATTTTAACATAGAAACTTATGCTCTGTCACATCATAAAGACACTTACAATGTGGTACATGGCCCTTTAACTATAAATGGATTATAGTTATTAGAATAGCTCGTTTTAAAACAGCTGTTGTTTATGGTGTTTTATTCTCCTAACATAACAGTAAATATGACATAATCAGAAGCACACACTTTACAAACATATATTTTATTATAATATAGTATATAACAATTAAAACATAATAATTAATAAGAAAAATATTTATGCCATGTGATTTAGAGGTGATGAGACTCTCTGCACCTTTCACCTCCAACTCTATGGTGTGCGGGACGCTCTCAACCGCCCCGCGCTTGTGCTGTCTATGGTAAGAGCGCATGAGAAGGGAATGAGACGCTCTAGACACTCTAAATATCTCTGTGGTATGCGGGGTTTATGTTTTTTTTAACGACCGGAAGTCCCTCAGTTTACTTCCCCCATATGTGACATGAAGTTTTTGTTACCCTCTGTGTCACTTTTATCTGTCTCTATGATTTAAGCAATACATTCTGTGAGGCCTACTTTATGCTCTGGGGGCGGGGACTTCCTTAGTCGAAGCGCAGAATTGATGGAAATGCCCCAGGGGAAGAGTTGAAGTCTCTTTCCAGGTGGGGGATTGTCATTTAGCAGGTGATGTAACTTACAGATACTTTGAAACTTCAAAGATGGCGGGAGATGTAGTTTATAAAAAAGATCAGACCGTTCCAGATCATTTAAAGTGACACATCTGGTTTAATTTAAAATGATAGATTACTAAGCAATTAAATGCTATTTTTCAACAGTAAACTAATGTTTAGCTGTCAGTCAGCCTTTCTGATCCACCCACAAACACATATTCTATGCTCTTGTCAATTGAGATTCCTTACTGATAATGGCAGATTATCCACTGGTGCTTTGTATCTACTGTCTTCAATTAAAGTCATCTGCAGAAAAACATTTTTTTTTATTCAACGTGAACTGAAGAGAATAGACCCAAAGCCTCAGGGGATAATCGGTAATTACTGGTAATGACCTTTAATTATTTATGATCTGTTTTTGTGAATGGACCAGAATGACTGATAACTATTGCCATTTTCAATTTTGGTTTACTGTAGGAAAGTTATATATATATATTTTTTTACTCATACAGGCTACAGCAAGCGCGATGAGTATCAAGAGAGCTTCAGGAGTCAAAACAATTATTGCTCAAGAAAGCGTGTCGAATACCAAATTTGATGAGTTCCGAGGTAGACGAGTACCAAGGTACCGCTGTACTTCATATCATTCCTTTTCCCTTCCATCCTTTTTTTGTGCTTTGTCATTTTCTGCCAGCTTTTCCCTTCTCCAGCCTTTCATTCTTTCCTCTTTTTTCTCCTTCCTAACGTTTTCTTTCTTTACAGATCGCGATGTAGTTGTATACCGTGAAATATAAATGGTATAACATAGATTTTAAAGAAACAGCAAAAATTCACAAACACTGCAAACTAATAGTGGCTCTGAAAATGTGGAGAGTATTCTTTATGCTTCATTTCAGTTTATATCTAAAGCTCATCGTTCCCTTCTCTCACCATTATATAAATGACTGGGGGCCATATTCAATTGAGCTTTTGGACAATCCGGGAGCCCGTAAGTGAGGTCACAAGCTAATTTGCTATTCAATTGGCGTATCTTTGCAGGCTGCGATCGGCTTCCGAGTTACGGCCTTGAAACAATTTTGATGGTTAAACTCATAACTTACAGCCTCCAGAAGCCTTTGATCTGTCACTTTCGCAAGGCTAAAATCGCAAATCGCTATTCAATTGCTCAATTTCCCCAAGCCCGCAAATGTATTCACACCCGTAAGTGGCAAATGAAGAAGAAAATCCAACGAGTGCTAGAGAGGACCCACAAGGGGGTTAAACACATATTCGTAGCACTGTAAATACAAATAAAAAATCAATCCTGCACTGTAAATAACGGGGAAAGTGATGATAGACATTAGAATGAATTGCACAATAGCAAAATTCAATTTATTTTCATGTTTAATTAATCAAAATCTTAGGTATCAATCTTCGGTATCAATGAGTTAATACATATCAGGCCACCCATATGGACTAGAACAGTATTGGCATTCCTTTTCATAATTCTTTATTTTGCGGGTTTGCGAGTCTGATCGCATATCGGACCCCCGAACCTAATTGATTGACATTTAACCTCCATGTTTTACTGCCGTAATAATGACAGACTTATTTTCTATTGGCTGATTCAAAATGGGCCGTTAAGGGCTTGCTTAATTGATCATGTTCCTGCCCTGAACTGCTACGAACCAGTGCGCGGTTTACAAATTTGGCTTTGGGGCAATAGAGCAATTGAATAGCCTCACAATCGGAGACCAATGGGAGCCCGCAACACACCCGCAAACATTCGTCCATCTGCAATCGAGTTGTGGGCTTGGAATTGAATATGCCCGAAGTGTATGAGCCGCTTTCTGGGATTACAATTTTCACTTTTAGAATTATTTACAACTTTAGTGTTTATGGCCTTGCTACAAAATTAGTTCCCAGCAGCCTGACCAATTATGTCATGATATGTCATGAAGGTTGTGCCCAGAGCAAGTGCTTGTTAGGAATAAAGTGCATGTTAACCAAATAACAGCCAGCTTTGTGTATGAGATGTCTGATATTACTAGTCTTAAATGATCAAAAATAGAGCTATTTGGAATCAAACTTCACCTACTCTAATCCATCATGTATAGTCAGTTACTTATTATATACACTTTTGTCAAACATCAGTTATTCTATTAAATCCTTATAACCCTGAAATTCAATATACCCCTCTGAGCTCTTTTAAGCTCATGTTCATTGCTTCAAAGACCTCATCTATCCAGCTCCACCTCTGTTGCCCCTTCTTTGTGTGCTTTCAATCTGTCCCACCATCAGATTATTCTTTAGGGATTCTTGTCTTCTCATTATGTGGCCAAAATATTTGAGTTTCAGCCTCATGCTCATACCTTCCAGTGAACAGTTTGTTTTCCCGTAGTGCTGATTTATTGGATCATCTTGCAGTCCAAGGGACTCTAAGTAGTTTTTTTTTCCAACGCCACAATTCAAAGGCATCAATTCTACAGAGCTCAGCTTTCTTTATGGTCCATCTCTCACAACTGTATGTTACTACTGAGAATACCATAATTCAAACTTTACAGACCTTTGATTACTCTATGTATGTTAATTACTGTAAGCAACATAACATTCAGTATTTAACATACATAGGGTAATCAACATCGTTACATATTAAATAACAATTACTGAACCCAAAGGATGGTCAGGGGGATCATGACAAAGGGGGCTTGTGTATTTTAATGAAGCTGGGAACTATATCATTTAGGGTCACCGAAGATTGGCAGGTCATAGCAGAGAGGTCAGACAAATCACAGTCCCACTCCAGTAACTGCTAAAATATCCTTATGGACAAGCACAATTGTGAGCCTCTCCCCTGTGTACTTCAACTTGCCTGTTTTGTAATGATCACGTTCGGCACACATTGTGAGCCCCACAATGAGTGCCTTTGGCGCTCATTGCAAGCCTTTCCTCTCGCCTACTGTACTCGCCTACTGTTTGTTAACCTGCAAGTTTAGTGCTTGTGAATGCCATGTGTCTCTTTCCAGCATCTCCCCTCTGTCACTTCCCTGTGTATTTCTCTGTATGTGTGTGCTGAATGTAAGCGTGGATCACGGTGACCGGCATTGGTTTTATTTTCAAAGTCATGTGTGCCTGGCGTTGTTCATGTAAGTGTTACGGTCTTCGGCATCTTGTATTTTGTAAGTTCTGCGAGCCTGGCGTTGCTGAGCCTCGTTTTTCATGCCGTTTCAGAAATTTTACCTTTTTCGTCATTTTTCTCAAACTCACTCCCAGGCTTTCTGTCTCTCCCCCTGTGCTGTGTGTGAGTGTGGTATAATGTTTTGTACATGATTTCCTTAGTTTTTCGGGTTTTTATAGTTACACAGTGGCGTGAAAAGTGCTGCGCCGCTGGTGAGCCTTGCTTTGCGAGGTTCGCCTAAGTACTGCGCCGCTGGCTGCAATAAGCGCCAAAGGTGCTCATTGCAGCCTAATTCGTGCGTGCGTCGACGACTCGCTGTGCGAGGGATGCAAAAGCGTGACCAACATCGGACACTGACAACTATATATGTGATCATATCATAAAATTACATCGCGAGTTGTATTCATTACGTATCCACTCCATAATTTGCAAAATCAAGCATCACAACTACAATAATTAAATTAAACAAATTGTAAATGTTTATAAAATTATATAAATAAAGAGTGTTCTATGTTAATTTTTTTTGTTTAATTTGTTTTTGATTGGGAGTGGAGACAAATACTTTGGAAAAGAAACAAAATATCTTTTAAACATTTTTGTTGGTTTAACATTAATGTCATTTTAAGTTTGAGTATTGATAATGATTTAATAGCATGATTAATATCTAGGGAAAGTGTATATCATAAGTAATTGACTCTTTAGATTAGAGTAGGTCATTTAGATTCCTTTCCTTTTAAATAATTTTAGACTTTATTTTTGTTTCCTATGTGATATAAGGTTGAGTAGGTTGGTCACCATAAGATCTATGTGTTGTGACATCACATGTGGACTACCTCAAAAGAGCACACTGTAAAAAATCACCAAGCCCCCTGAATAGGAAAAAATACGTAATCAGCTGCACAGTATAGTGGCACTAATTACTCACAGATGGTGCAGGCTGATTAACAAAGGGTTTAATTTCCTATATTAATTATATAGGTATTTTACACTGCTTTCTAGTCATATCGAGAGATGGTACAGTGGATAAAGCACCTGCATTTGACATGAAAGGTTTTGAGTTCAAATCGCACCTGTTTCCATTTTATTTATTTTTTCAATATATTTTACTTGGGTTATAGGATATATCAGGAAACAAATATAAACTGTAAAGGGTTTTTGGGTATGACACAAATATGGGTGGTGTAATACTTTTTAACTAAATCTATTGAATTAGATAAAAATATTCATTTAAAAAAAAGGTACCTGTGGCATTTGATTGTTCCATCTGTCTCTGTCACAAAGAGCGAGAAGGGGATTCAATAAATCTAAAATGTCAGTGTGACAGTCACGGCCTGAACTTAATTTTTTGTTCAGTTTCTTGTTGGAGGGAACACTATACCAGCAATTGCTAAAAATGATTATATCAAAGTCAATTATTCATCCGTAAACAACTTTCGCACATGACTTTCATGTTTCTGCCTGGTGGTGCACAGATATTTTGATGACTTCCTTACTTTATATATCATTTGTTTTTTTTATTGGAAGAAAGGTCTATATTTTCTCATTGTGCTGAACAGCAACTTTTTACAAAATACTGTTCGAATTAAAGAAATTTTGTTTTTAATGTTTTATGAACTTTCTGAACATGCAGTAATAGCTGTATATTGCTTGGAAGCTGTTTGCAGCCTTTCTGCCTCTCCTGTTTGACAATTCCTTGGCTTATCACTGTGCCGGCCTTTCTCTGTATCAATATCTGCAGCCTCTGTCTCTGGTGCCTCTTCACTTCTCCATGCTGGCTGCGCACAGGAAGGACTTAGACACAGCACAGGAACCTTCTCCTCTGCTCTGCACAGTAACCTGATCCAGTCAGGCACAGCATTCCCAAGAGTTAGCCCACCGCCTCCCTGCATAGATCCAGCAGGCACATCTCAAAACTGAAGGAAACAAGCATTTTGTGGTCACCAGGGCGACCTGGCAACTGGCATGTGTTGAGCCATGGTTTAATATGTACTTTTTCTAAATGCTTGGGAAAAAAAAGTTGAGTTCAAAATCCCTTTAAGTAAAATCTTTAATTTAGTAGACACTACTTGTACCTGAAGGGTGCCATGTTTGTGTCTTCCATGTTTCCTAAATGTTATTATGTATTCAAGAGAGGATGAAGAGCGGTTGCCAACATTTTCACACTGGTCCCCTTCCCTCTCTGTCCAATAGACTTAGAAGAGGCAGTTTGATACTTGCAAGCCTTGCTGGCCATGCTCTATAACTGCCCCTGATGTTACCCGTTTGATTGCAGTAACTGCTTTAAGGCATATAATAAACTGAACAAACTACTGTGCTAGCAGATGCAGTGATAATAAAGTAGCTACAGTTAACCATTAATGCATAGCTAATTTTTGCAGTGGTTAAAGTATAAAAAACACACCAGCTTCCTCTTTCTATTAAAGGGCATGAATTAGGGAACTTGAATAGTTACATCTGTCTCCATCTCGAAGCACTGATAGTCAGCACAGACAAGAGAGTTGTGTGTCTGCAGAGAGCTTCACAGTCGATGCTTTTCTTCTTGACTGTCTTTGCAAGCTGTGATTTGCCAATCCCCGAAGCTAAGTAAACTTCATTAATCCAACGTATGTATGATTGCATTTCTCTTCATTCATCCAACGCCTACAGGAACCATGAGCTAAGTAACATCATAAGTAACTAAGTCATCATTAGTGATCAGCTACTACTCCTGGATACGTATGACCATGACTTACATAGTTGCTAATGTTGCTCGTTTGATGAATAGTTCAAACGGTAATTTTTTGCTAGCTTGCAATGATTCTTTAATAGAAATGCAGATTGACAAGTATATAGAGGGTTTGACATATATAGGAGTATTAAGGATTGATGGCTCTAGTTCCCCTTTTTCCTCACTCCATCTTCCATTCTCTCTTCTCCCAACTTGCTCACTTATTTTCCTGTTCAGTTCCTTCGCTATTATCATTTTTGTTTTCATCCTCTCCCCCACCCCCTTTCATCTCTGTTTATCCGAGATATATAATTCTCTCAATACTCTGTTAAGGACCTGGGACGGGAGGTGGTGGTCACCCACTTGAAATCCCAACATGACACTGCCCATCTTACTCCAATAAAAGAAGAGTCCTCCTGCATTCTACTAAAGAAATGAGACAGCTGAGATAGTTGTATTGGTGAGCAAAGATATAATGTGCGTCCCGGGAATAAGATAAGTCAATGCAATAGTTACTCCGTATTTAAAGAAGATCCAGGCAAGTTATTCGATATTATAGTAAAATATGAAGTTCTCTGTAATTCTGGAAATATCACAAGCTTCTGCCAATCACGTCACACACCAGAGTGCATCTACCCACTCCAGACCAGTGTCACTGACCAATCCTCCGAAGATTGAGGCGGGTTTGGATTCTAAGGAGAACTGTGACCAGCTTCATAGTAGAACCAGTCAGTAAAATGTTAACAAGGTGTACATTTAAATGGAAGTTGTCGGTGGCATTTTTCCAGCATTGTCAGTATTACTACTGTGGAGTAGAGGTAAATGTAAATGGAACTCTTCTGCTTTGTCTATTATCCAGCAGATATTAGCAATTTGGTCAATAGCTCCTCTGCCTCTCCCCCATCTGGTAGTTCTCGGTCCATATATTGTTGCAGCAAAGTTTGCAGGATCTTAAGCATGTGAAATGAGTGGAATTGTTCAATAAGTGGGGCACTCTTTGGCACTGCCTCTTTTGGGCATTTATATATCGACTGACCTTTTCTAGTCTACTGGCCTTTGTTGAGGTCTTCCAAATTTGTTTGCTTGATGCAAGTCACACTTTCTCAGCATCATGTTCAAGGATTAACTATTAGGGACTGAATTTAAAATTCTAATGTTTTCTTTATTGGTGAGTAAAATATTTTGTTGGCTCCTTTGTATTTTTTTGGTCTCTGTTAGATTGCAATATTGTATATCGTCACAATGCTCTCTTGATTGGGTTTGAAAAGGTCAAGAAGATCAATCCCCCACACACAGGATGGCTTAGTTGCAGAGTTCAGGACAAGTTACAGGGTACCAGGACAAGTTGCAGAAAATAAATTCTGATAAAAAAAAAAAAAATGCCTTCCCTCTAAATAAAACACACCATGCATATGTGTCCCAAGCAGAGCATACATTTTATTTTTCAGGTCACATATTTATAATGTTAATTCACAATCAACTCTAGCCCCTTCCTTGGGAAAACAGATATTTCACTGCGAGAAACATAGTGTCTGGATCTTTAACCCACGTGGGACCCATTGGCCTGGGGTCTACAATGTTTAGACTACTGGGGACAGGGTCTCTGCTATGCAAGTCACCTAGAGTACCGTAGTTTGGTTGGTCAACAGGCTTGGGGTACCTCTGAAAAGGGAGAATGTTGTGGTAGGGCCTATTGATTTCAGGGGACTATGGGATTGGATATACCCTCTCCCTAAACGACCTCTCCTTGATCGAAATAGGTGATTCTGCTAAGGATTTTTTGGTGGGCCTAGGGTGTATTCACTTACTGAGGCCTAACAGGACTTTTAGACATTCAGGCTCCTATTGGAATTAAATAGTCACAAACAATGGCTTAGGTCAAGTACTTCTTAATTTGTGTTTAAGACAAATGATCAAATGGATATTGGTCATAGAGCCTTGACTGTTAAGGGCTTCATTTCCTGTTTTCATATCCTTGTTAATAATACTTGATGACTTAATCGTGTTCTTGAATCTCATATAGAACTCTATGGAGCCTAATCTAATTGATGCAAGTTCGAACTCTGCCAGGACTATAGCCTGGGACTGGGAGTGAACTGGGATATTGGAAATGCCTACTGGGCGCCCTTAAAGTGGTATTAACAAAATATTTTTGGTAGCCAAATGTAACAATTACACTCCAAAACACATCCTGTAAAGGGAATAAATGACCCAGATAGTGGAATGGGCTCTTGGACACCCCGAGTACAAAACCAGGCCTGGGACCTAACATTACACATAGACCGAAATCCACGCTCTTGTTGGGGAGAAATACACACTCCATAATAATATCTTGAAACCATAACAAAATGTTCTGTATGAACCCTAGTGTCATGATTCCCCTGAACCGCCTTTGGGGTCAGTAAAAGTTTAGTTGTTTAATATGCTTTTATGTTAATTTGATTATTCTATATGTGTTATGTCATGTTAATTAATATGTAAAATGTTATGCTATGTTATGTTATGTTGATGACTATATGATTAATTGTGTCCAGTGTGCAAGGAGTTAAATGGTTTAGAATGTTGTGTGGTGGTATTGGTGTCTCTGAGGGTAGTTGAGATAATGCTGGGTTGAATGTCCTAAGCCAAGGGAAGAAGACATATATTGAAGACAGATAGGAGCATATCTAAAAAGGGAGGTAAGAAGATAACCGCAATGACTGTATGAATGAAGTTGCTGTTATGATGCCTTATAGATGAGCCCTTGTCCACATAAATAAAAACAGTTTCTGATTTCTTATAATGCTGAGCCTGCATTCATATTCTTAAAGACTACATCTAATTTAAGAGACATCAACTGTCTTAGTGAAGAGATCAAAAGAATCTGGTAGATCTGCTGGGTAGGTTTGGCAATAACAGCCTTATCAAGCCCGACTGAGAAGCAGTAGATCGTGACAATCAGTTTTAGTATCACCAGGTAAAACAAAGTTTTAGATTAGATGATAAATACTGCTAGACATGGTCTGTGTCAGACAAAGAAAACTAACGATAATCAGAATGTTCTTATTTCATTACAGACTAGCAATAGGGTTCAAGGGCATTTTACTTTTAATAGATAATTTCTGGCCACAGGAATCTATCACAAATGTGGACAATGTGACCACAGGCAGAGAGAATGCCCAACCATGTCAGAAATGACCTCCTGCATCTGCCAACCCAGTCCCACTCTTTTCAGCACTAGGATAGCCAAACAATTTAATCCCCAAACATCAAGAAGACCCTTCCATAAAATGTAACATTAATGGTAGATTAACGGATTGTGTTATTGATACAGGAGCTACTTTCTCTGTCTTAAATGCTTTTGAATCTCCACAATTGCCAATCTCAGGCAAAATTAATCATGCAGTTGGTATAGCAAACCCCACTGTCTGAAATATACAGGACCACTCACAGTTGTAGCAGGTCTTATTTCTGTAATTCTTCTGAGTCTCCATGCCCGGTTAACCTATTGTGTCGAGATCTATTATGCAAACTTTATTGTACAAAGTTGAAGTCTCACACTCTGTAGCTGCTCTTTTAATAAAATCATTTTTTACTTTTGTTATCTATAGGACTCATTGTTATACTCTATATCCAGCCTCTTTTCTCAGGCTGATGGTGACTCCACTATTATATAGCAATTATTTGACATCTCACTAAACCCTGCATAGATCCGCAGGACACTTCCTTGCAAAAGACAGAGTTAGTTCTTTATGTTGATGGATCATGATTGAGCAATAATCAAGGTAATAATGTTTCAGGCTATGCAGTGTGCTTACAACTTAGGAGTTTGGATAGTGCTGGATTGCCAAATGAATATTCTGTCTAATTGTCTTAACCAGAGCGTGTATTATGTCCTGTAGCAAGACTGCAACCATTTACAAGGTTCCTTCATAAACTTTTGATGTTGTACATGATTTTGGACAGCCGTGGTTTCAAGGGGATGTCTTGCCTTCAGTGAAACAGCTATAAAGAATGGACACAATGCTATTTCTAGTGCTACAATTACCTTCTCACATTGCAATTGTAAAATGTACACTCTATAACACAACCTTTTGGGTATATGAGAGAGTTCTATAAGCCAATCATTCTCATTGCTTGATTTTTATTCTTCAGGTAAGAAAAAACAGCCTGCAGTATACTCTCATGTGAAGGATGGTTATGGAGGAGGAGAAAGACTGGCCACAAGGTAACCTGTTATGTGAGCTAGCCACTGAAATAGATAATATTTCTATTGAACAGACAACCACATCTTTTGGTTATGGGGCCACTGTACAATGGAGACACATCTGACAACTTTAACTGAGACTAAGAGCATAATTATGCTGGGAACATGTATTAAAGTTAGATTTTAATAAAAACAAAATATTGTATTCCTTTGCTGGGCTCCTGAGGCATCCATGATACTTTGGTAGAAGTTGTGTGCATGAGAGGGGTATTTACATATCTGAAGAGACATGCTTGTATTTCCTGATCCAAGCTGTCTGCTTCTGGGCCTGTGAGGGTGAACGTATACATTTCAGTCACATCTAGTTATATAGTATAAAGCCTCCTTATTTCTTCCTGTTTAGTTATCTCCCACACCATCCTTCACTGATAGATGAAAACACACCCACACGATCAAGCTCTAAGAAAGTGATGTAATAATATTAACAGATGTGTAAACCACGGACATAAAAAGCAGTTTGGAAGACTGTTTATGGTATTATGAACCCATAGTTAATGTTTCCCCATTTTACATTTTTCAGCAGTGCCCACAGAAATCAAATGTTTTAGAGATGGCACCTACGTTGAAGGATACCGTCTGGTACTGTTCTCACATAGGGGTGAGCCTAGCACTGCCCTCCGGGCATTGTTCTATGTATATATGTCATGGTGAAGGTTGGCACCATTACAACCCAAGCTGTACCAGCAGTGAGGTGGTGTAAAGGTGTGTGATGGAAACTGCCTTTACGGTCTGTGTTTTTTTTCATGTTGTCTGTGTAAGGAGGGCTGGTAATGCAACTTGCAGCATTGTCTGTACTATATATAGATTGGATAAGAATGCCCACTAAAAGACCACTGAAGTGTTCTGTTTATAGTATGCTCTTATGTAGTAATCTTTCATGTTTAGCGATTATATTCAGCTTTATTGCAATAGTGCCAGCCAATTTGCCTTTGTTTCTAACATAATTAGAAATATGAGAGGAATGGGAGTAACCGTGTATTCAGATAGCAACCCCATTCACTTGTCTTGAAAGACTGACACTAAACTGAGTAGAGTTTAAGCTCCATCAGGATAGCACCCACTAGTTTTCTCAAACTACAGTGGTCCTTTAGTCATATCTGCCTATCTACTAGTATTGTAAACAACAAAGGATAGTATATAAAGCTATGTGTGTATAGCTGTATATTTGTGTGTGTGTGTGTCTGTGCAGCTGCTTGTACTCTATTTTGCTGTTTGTATATTTACAGCATCTTTTAAGGATAACAAGAGAAGGAAAATGCCTCCTCAAAGTAAAGAAGACGTCAAGACACAGCATACTGGTGAGAGAATGGCAAGTGATTATCACACCTCAATACAATTGTGATCTCTTTCCTCAAGCACTTTCATTCTTTGTCTGCAGATCCCTCTGCTATCTACTGTGACCTCTCCCTGGAGGTCATTTCCTTGTGGCACAGTGGAATTCCATATTCAAAAATCTGCAGCAACCTGCAACTCCACTCCAGCACTGTTCAACGTATCCTTCATGTCTGGCATACAGAGAAGCGCCTGACTTGCCGTAGGCCAGTGGAGAGTGGAATCAAGGAGCAAAGCAAGAGGAGAAAAACGCAGGTGCCCACTATGTGGAGGCAACGCTTCTTGGTGGCAGCAAGTATAGACGGAAAACTTCAGTGCATGGTGTGTGACAAGGTGCTGAGCTCTGCCAAGATGCGAAATATCACCCAACACATTGAACTCTGCCATCCATGCTCCCTTCAGCTGTCCAAACCAGTAAGAAAAATAATACACCAGGCCTGGGAGTGCAGACAAGCAGGTGAGAAATCTGTTTGTCAGTAACACAAGAAAGCAGAGCACAAATAGATGTGCATAGCGACCACTGTGGCATATAGTTTTAAGTGGCATTAAGTCAAGACAGCAACACTGGCACTGAAATACAATATATTAATGGGATACTATAGTCTGATATTTTTATTATATTGCTTTAAAGAACCAGTATTGATAAAGGGCAAATATGTTTTAGTAAGGTAAGAAATAAAAACACCCTTTAAATGCTTTATATGTTTATGCAGTTGTATGCAATCCTGGGCACCTCTAGTGTTGTCTTATTAGACCTCCTCCTGTCTAATGAGTATATGCTTCCTGTCAAGTAGGTGGGTTCCTTGCAAGGCTGATATTAGCCCCCTGATGTTCCATGAACTGCTATTTGCACTCTTATACCATGTATAATTGACTTTTTGGTTATCTACCCTGAAAATAAGAAGCATTGGAGGTTGACACCTGACAGATAAGGGGGTCTTTTAAGACAACAGCAGCAACAGTCAAGACTAGAGATATTTGAATAAATTAGTTAATTAGAGGCTACTTATTTTGTTTTAACATTCTAAAACACATTGCAAAATGTTAATTGCAGTTATTTACATAGAGCACTGAAATATGGCATCACAATGGCCATTTAACGCTCTCTGCCCTCTTTATTTATAGAATTGCTGAAAACCCTGGAACAGGAAAATGATGCAAATGATGGTAGGGTTTGTGCACCTAATATGCAAGACCAAGCAATATTTGCAAAGACTGAGAGTGCCAATTGGCAACCCCAGGCTGTTAGCACCAGTGGACAGCAAAGACATGATTTGGCCTATAAGAAACCGCAGGTGCTGATAGAGGAAGCCAAACTACTACAAAATGTGAATAGTGCCAATAGGCTGCTGTGTCTAAAAGAAGATAGCCTCACGCCACAGATCAATAGTGATACAGAGAGGCTGGAAGGAAAAGCCCCAAGGAGGCAGGAATATGCACAGGATATGCAGCATAAACAATACATTGAAGAAGAACAGAACATCCAGACTCTATCACCAAGAAGGAAGATCCGGGGCAAATTCTTCCATGATCGATGGAGTCGAATGTATCTCGTGGTCTATGACGAGACGGATGAGATGGTAGTGTGCTTAGTGTGTGGGGCCCGCTTTCGTACTCTGAAAGTCAGCACTTACAGACGTCACGCTGAGAGACGCCACCCAGAGTCCCTACTTTATCCTCACAAACTCTGCAACACCCTATTAGAAGCTTGGTGCAAGAGGGAGCCTATTTTTCCATTAATTTAAATGTAAGATAGAAGGAGGCGCAATTGATACAAAGACAGGGGCCTTTTTGTGAGCATCTAGGACATGAAGTTCTATCCCATCCACCAGCAACAGGTCAAAGCAGGTTCAGGGGAGAGTTGATTAAATCGAGGAAGAATTGCAGTCCAAAACTGGCATACTAAGACCAAATATTTTATCAATCAGATTTGTTTTAACAGTTAATGAATTAATATGCTATGTGCCCTTTCTACTTTTCCCTTCATTCAGTTGTATTCCTTAGCCACAGAATCAACAATAATTAATATTATTATCTTTATTTATATCGCGCCAACATATTCCGTAGCTCTGTACAAAGGTTGAGTACATAGCAGAAAACAAATTAAACACCTTGTAAAGAATGGAGGGCAATAATCCATAGTTAAAGGGCCACAGCAGAGATCCTACTTATGATGGGATGGTAAAGTACACAAAAAAGGTAGTTTAGTGATAGAAAATACATTTTGACTAACTCAAGAGATGCTCCCACTACATTACTTATGTTGTTTCCGTTGTTAATTATTGTATTTATGGCTTTCTCTTAAAGTATTAATAAAGTCTGTCCAGTTTGACACCACAGAAGCCATATGCAAAAGGAAGTCATTAATCCAAGGAGCCGTTTATTAATAATGAGCTAATTAGGTATTGATAACAAGACCAGTCTTTTGGGAGGAGCTTGAGCTGAGTGAGTGTCAACATGTAGTGAATTCACATTTTTGACTATATGACATTTTTAATAACTTGTGTACTTTACTACCATAACTAGGAACTTCAGGTCATTTAACTACCTTGAATGTCTTTCTTTTTATTATTTATAACAATACTGTCATAACAATGCTGTAAAATGACCGCTCACAAGAAGTTCTTGTCAACAAAACTCCACACATCTACAATTCCGTTTGCATTGGGCATTTTAAGTTGGGATACTGAATTATCTTGGATTTTGTCCGAGAGACATAAGTGGGGGAAAAAATTCTGGATATATATATATATATATATATATATATATATATATATATATATTTATATTTGTATCTAGCATAATGATAAATATTGTCCCATTTATTTGAAGTCATGAAGAGGTCTATATTGCATATTCTAATGCACATGGGCAGCCTCATCCTATTGTTCTATACAGTCTTCTAGGATTAGGGGTAAGCTCCACATGACTACATGGACCAATAAGAAGTTGCTGACTGCTGTGATTACTAGAATATACAATATGGAGATTCATTGCTTGCCTACTATTTACCTAAAACAGATATACACTATAAATGTGAGAGAGGGGAGAGGCCAACGTGGTATAACTATATAGACTAATAGGAAGCTGCTGATTGTGCTGCGTGCACTAGAAGATGCAATATGGAGATGTATTGCTTGCTAACTATCCACCTAACACAGATATACACTATAAAGGATGTGAGGAAGGAGAGAGACCAACATGGTATAACTACACAGACTAATAGGAAGCTGCTGATTGTGCTGCGTGCACTAGAAGATGCAATATGGAGATGTATTGCTTGCTAACTATCCACCTAACACAGATATACACTATAAAGGATGTGAGGAAGGAGAGAGACCAACATGGTATAACTACACAGACTAATAGGAAGCTGCTGGCTGTGCTGTGTGCATTAGAATATGCAATATGGAGATGTATTGCTTGCTTATTATCCACCTAACACAGATATACACTATAAGATGCAATATGGATATTTGTTGCTTGCTTACTATTAATCTAACAATCTAAGGAATAGAGGAAAGAGAGAGGCCAACATGGCAAAGCCCTGGAGGAGAGCAGAGGACATATAAAATAGTAATAATTCCTAACTTTATGTAATTGATTAAACAATGCTTTCATTATGCTGAATTCAACCTTTAAAGGGCCATGACTGGTTTTACCGCTACAGCATAGCATTTTCTTTCCATAGAAAATGAGTGTAAATGTTGAAAAACATACTTTTATTTAATCTGCAGACTGCTTTTGCAACAATCTATGCTTTGCTATGTCAGGTGCCACCAGTTGGAGAAGTAGCTGGCTCCGTAACTTAGCCGGTGCAGTACCCTGACGCACTCTAGCTAGAGTTAGTAAGAAGGAAGTCCTGACTTATTCTTAGCCAATTTTTGTATGAAAAAGTAATATATTTGAATGTATGATAGCAAATTTGTGAATTGAGTCCTTTTTAATTCATTAATATTTTATAAGTATAATGCCTCTGAAAGCATCACAAGCAGTGCCTGTGCCCTAGCAAGGTAAGGATGGAAGTGATCACATCTTTTATAGTAATGTGCCATAAACAGAATTACGCGTTTTGCGTTCTTTAAATATTTTAGCAAACACTAAGGTCCTCATTCAATTTGAAATTTGTCAATTGAATAGGGCTCTATATAAGCACAAAACATATTTTTTTGACATAATTTTTTAGTTAGTGAAAACCTTGGTTTTGGATAGAGGTTCAGTAACTAAAAAGTTCTGTGAATTTTTTGTATGTGCTTATATCGAGCCCTATTCAATTGGGCAACTCGGAATTGAATGAGGCTCTAAATGTTTTTTGGTAAGTTACCTGTACTTAAAACCCCACCATTAGTCACTCCTTAATTCTAGGCTCAGGTTTATATTGATAAGTAGACTCCAAGTGACTAATAGAGATAATGCTAACTCAGGCAAACAAACCTAACCTATATTTATAATAAAATTGTAATATGTGGCCATATTGATCTTCAAATACTACCTTATACCAGTGCATAATGGCTATAATCACTCCAGAGATTTACCTTGACTTTGGGTCAATTGTTTTGATTTTGTTGTGGTTGTTGTTCAGTCCTTTTGCCTTGTCTGACTCTTGGTGACCTTATGGATGCAGCACGCCAGGCATATGTGTCTGTGTTTCTGCTTGTGCTTATCCATACGGTTTTCTTGGCAAAGATACTTGTGTGGGTTGCCAGTCCCTTCTATAGTGGACAGCAATTTGTCTGACTTCTCTGCTATGACCTGCCCATCTTGGGTGACCCTACATGGTAAGGCTCACAGCTGCATTTAGGTAAACAAGCCCCTTCAACACGACATGGTAGCGATCCAGAAAGGAGTTTTTCTTCTCTGTAAATTCTGGAAGTCTATCTTGACGCTTGCCCTCAAGGACTGCAGTTGAACCATCACTTATTGAACTATATTAATGCAATTAATGAAAGATACAATATATATACCAGCGTATAACACGCACCTCATTTTATGAAGGAAATTTCAGGGAAAAAAATAAAAAATTCAAATAAAGAACTTTGAAGCAAAATCCTCAACCTCCCTCCTCATCCTCCTTCCTCAACCCCCCACCTCATCCTCCTTCCTCAACCCCCCTCCTCATCCTCAACCCCCCTCCTCATCCTCCTTCCTCAAACCCCCTCCTCAACCCCCCCATCCTCATCCTCCTTCCTCAACCCCCCTATCCTCAACCTCCCTCCTCAAACCCCCCCATCAACCCCCCATCCTCAAGTCACCTCCTCAACCTAAACCCCCCTAAATAACTCCCCCTCACTTACCTGCTTCTGTTCCGGCCTCCGCTCCGCTCCTTGACGCGGCGCGCATGTGACGTTGCATGTGCGCCACGTCATTAGCATATACAGGGTGCAGGTAAGTGAGGGGGAGTTATTTAGGGGGGTTTAGGTTGAGGAGGGGGGGTTTAGGTTGAGGGGGGGGTTAGAATGAATATCGGCATATAACAGGCACCTATAATTTGCTCCCTATTTTCAGGGAAAAAAAGTGCGTGTTATACGGTGTATATATATTATTTATTTTAATTAATAATGTTCTTATCTGTATTATTGTAATGCATTTTGAATAGCTTGTTTTTATAGTTTCACATGTTTTTTTTCACATGTGAAACAATAAACTACTGAAAACCTTTAGAGCAGGAGTGTCATCAGTAGTCAAAACAGTCCAGGATTTGAGGGATCCCACTGCGCACTTGCAGCTAGTTTAGTCGTAATGGTTGAAACTGATTAAAGGGACACTCTCACCCTAACAGGAAGCATGTTTCTTTTTAAAAGACAATTAAAACCTGCCTATACATTGTACTAAGCATTTTTCTCCATAGGAAATTATTCCCGACATATTCAGCAGGGAAAGTGCAGCTCTTTTATGCTGATGTGCTGCTTAGTATGCTAATTTGTGTCTCAGAGTGCTATTAATATTTTTGGGAGGGGATCTAATCACATGGAAAAAATAGGGGGGTATTGTTTTGCCAGCACAGTGACAGATAAGTTGACTGTTATCATAATTAGTACATAAAAGCAGCTAATTCATATTAGTGAGCCACTCATACATCCAAAAGAAGCTGATTTACTCTGGAAAGGCTCACTTTAGAATCAAACGTCTAGTACAATGTTTTCTGTGCTTTTTAAGAATAGCTTAAAACATTGGATTTGGAGTTACAGCATCCCTTTAAATCAAATCAAAGAGATCCTCAAAACAGACCATAATGCCCTAAAACAGGAGCTATATGTTCTCATTAGTCATTGATCATTAATAACATATTTAATGGTTTCAAAAAGTAATAATCCATATTAAACTTACTTAAGGTTCAGATTTTGCTACTGCTTGTCTCCACCCACTGTAAGGTCAATAGTGGAGGAGGTTTTGTGTGGCCGGCAGCGATACGTTTTTACACAAATTTATTTCAACACCATGATCTCGATTGGCTGGATAATGTTAAACGTGTTTTCCCTTGGCAATGAGGTTTTTTTCTGAGGGGGCAGCCTATTAATTATTGTTATCAAATATTTTTTTAGGCATATATCTGCTCCCACCTTGATGACCTAGTAGGGCGGAAACTAAGAGCTGAACTATAATCTGTAACTAATCTGTCAATGTGACGTAATATAGGAGGTAAAGTTACATAAAAGGAAAAGTATTTGTAAGTATTGTATTGATTTGGTGTTAACATATTTATGCTACATGCAGTATGGACATTTCCCAGGAGCCTGGGCTCCTAAAATTTGTATGAACCGCACTTAGTGTACCTCTATGAAGGACTTCCTTCCATGCTCTTAGTAACAGCCTTCCTGGCTCCTTAGTGTTAGTTTTGTCCACTCCTACTACATATGTTGCAGCCCTTCCTCATCTGCCAACAATGCCGTCTCAGTTGGATGCCATATAGTATTGTATAGTCAGCTGCACAACGAACCAAACCTAGATTGAAAAGGCCACTGCACAATGAAAAGAACAAATACTTTATAAGAAAACTGTGAATGTATGAGCATAGTTAAACAGGAAAAAAACTTGTACAGCTAATTTTAATTAATAAACTTAAATGGTGATACCTCTGTTGGGCCGTGTGGGAATCCATGATACCTAGGTTGTGGTACTTTGTGAGAGGGTGTTTCGTTTACTTATAGGCTTGTAATCATGATGATTACAAACCTACCAGTAAGCCGCACAGGTGGCGAAATGACAATTTGGCCATCTTTTTGGACTTAGATTGACACTTCTATATACTAGATTAATTCAAGCCATGAAGTTCCCTGATTATGGCATAATTGTAATAGCAATCAAGCTGGAAATAGATGTTACAGCCTATGGCCATATGAATTTAGAAGGTGAAGAACCCCCATAGTCTTATGAGACAATTTTTTGTAATATTGGTTTTATTTGGACAGCATAGAAACAATCTGAGAATTTATAAGGGCATTTAGAAATATTAGTCCTCTACAACATTTGTCTATGCAAGATATTGATACTTATGCATAGAAATGTAATTCAGTCCTGTGGGTATCAGGCAAACTATCTCTTGATGTAGTTTACCTCTTTTTTCTCTAGTGACAGACTTTTTAGTCAGGTTTGGGGCTTCAGTTAGTGAGCCTTCCAGGTAGGAGGACCCACCAAGATCTCTCTCCACACTATCATTTTCTTACTGGATGGTTGTATTGGACTCAGATTTGATAAGTTGGAATCAAAACCACACTATGCCCACTCATGATTCTAGTATATTGTTGCTTCCATTTTAATAGCGGCACAATTGATTTTAATAAGGCGGTGTAAAGCACCCACAAAACTATTCAGTTTATTAAAGTTGCAACAAATAAAAATTAAGATGTCGGAAGATTTACTATTTTATGAACACTCCTTGATTTACTTTTTGTATTTCTGCCCTTGTGCTAATGTTACTTTAAAAGTAATCTTATGTTAATTAATCTATTATAAATGAATCCGAAACTATTACTAGCGTCAGTGCTTGGAAAAAAAAAGCTTTATAAAAAAATATGTTTCATATGTAGAGTAATAGTTTCTATTATCTAAATACAAAAAAATATAACAAGGTTATGAATTGCACAAAATATGTTTTATTATAAAATGACAATATAGTAAATGAACAACATTCCTATTCCATTGATGCTTTGATACAATTCTTTACAGGTCATAAGACGTATGGATATACATGCATTTGTTACAGATGGATACTGTTAATTTGTCTTGAATGTTATAACATTGTACTTATGTTTCATATTTTGGTCTAACAGACATTTCTTGTAAACATAAAAATATATTAAACACAACAATATAGAACATTTTATAAGTGTTTTCCAAGATCTATCTATATTTCTGTATAATTTGAATAAAAAAGTTACAGTGACTCATTTCAGTTTTCTTTAAATTCTATTAGCGTAATCTTAAAACACTTACTCTGACAAAGCAGCTCAACTGGGAAACCCGTAGGTAAGTCATGGCTACTCTAACTGGACCACAAACTAATATCATACTTTTTAATACTTATTGAAACTTTTTATCCTGTTTTATTTTCCTACTGCTTATACTTTAACGAACTCTGCCACCACAAACTAAAGTTATTTTGTTTCAAGTTATTCTTAAACAGCATCAAAAACTGCCTATACATTGCACTGGTCAATTTTCTGCTAAAATAAACAATTCCTGAGAGATTCAGCTTTGTTTTTATGTCATATTATGCAAATGAGCAGCTCATAAATCCTAATGAGCTGCTTTGATGTGTTAATTAGTAACATTTGCTTGTTTATCTGGTGGCAAAAAAAAATGTGCCCTAGTATTCTCATGTAGTTAGCCCGCCGATTTATAAATAAAAAAATAAAAATAAAAAAAAAGCGCATTAGCTACAAATTAGCATATGGAGATACTCATTAGCATAAAAGAGCCACACAAACAATGTTTAATATCTCCGCTATAGACCGTTTTAAATGTTCTTTAGCATAAAATCAAGTTGTTGTTGGGTGACGGTGTCCATTTAATCACAGAGCTTATCAACCCATAAACTTGCTGGGTTCTTTTTCTTAAAAATTTTAAAAAACGTGCAATGTATTGGAATATTTTTCTAAATTATGAGATATCCTCAGAAAGCTGATTTGGTCACAATTTTTGCAAACTTTGTGGTATAGCATACGCGTGTGTACAAATTTGCTTGAATTGTGGCAAATAATGATCATCCTCTGTGTTATTGCTTATTTGATGCACAGTATTAAATTATTATGTATAATGAAATAACTTTATCAACTGAATGTTATTTTTTATAAAAATACATTTTCTTACAGCAAACATTGAAAACTGCAATTTTAAGTCTTTGTGATCCACCCACCAAGCATAGTTTGCTTCAAATGATTATTATTACCAATATTTTCTAATTACACCTGGGATTCTCTCTGTATATAGTTTTCAGCCTCAAGATGTATGAAGCTTAAAACACTTGCAGCCACATTAAATTCCAAGCCTGTAGCAGCAACAGCACACCCGTAAAGCCCGCAGGCTTAAAATCCTGCAGAGTTACGGAGCTATTACATTCAACCAGGCCGCAACCAACGTCATGGTTGAATGTAATAGCTTTACATATTGCAGCTAGATCCCAACAGGAGGTAATGAGCAATTATTAGCAAACATCCTTTGAGAAAAATCTGTGAACAGTCTCTGGTCTGAGACATCAAAAGAGTAGCGGTATTTTGTAAAGGGCAATGTGTTCAGATCTGAATACAAACTAATGCTGATGCTTCCTTTGGAGCTTTATTTGCAAATAGCCAGAGCTTTTACCATATGTGAGGCATTGGGCACATCTCATAAATAGTAGGATGAAACACCTACCTATTAGTGTGTGTCCTCATTGTATGCATATCACATATACAGTTGTCAGCAACCGGGTTGTTGCTAACAAAGCGAGGGCCACAGTTGCAGGCAAGGAGCACCAAAGGCGCTCCTTGCGCTATCCCTACCACCCCCTACGACTTTCGGAACGGGCCGCATTTGCGGAGGTGGAGGCTCCCACGTTGGCTGCAATGAGCCACAGGCTCATTGCAGGCCACAAATGTGGACCCTTGCGAAGTGAGGGGCCACATTTGCGGAGGTGGAGGCTCTACGGCGCCTCATAACCGGTTACAAACCACCACACAAGAGGCACTTGCAAAAAAAAAAACTTAAACACACAATGACTAACTATGGACTTACAAAAAAAATACGAGCCGCGGGACTTAGAAAAAAAACATTACAGACTTGCAAAAATACGACAACGGACAAACCACGAACAGTGGCAAACATTAAAAAACACACAAATACACACAAAAAAAAACAAAAAATACCTTACCCACACCAAGGGGGAACACCCAGGACCTCTGCAACTGCTCAAATCTTGAATTCTGTCAAATTTACAAAGTTTAGCCACTCGATAATCTCCTAAGCAAGAGAAAAAATGGCTGCCGAAAAATAAACAAAAAAATTTGGCTACACGACCCCTAAAGCCGCTAAATCCCACAAAGCAAATACGGCTTTTACAAAAACTGTACGACCTACAACATACACTATTAGCAAGGACGCTACATCATACAAACCCGCCTACCACACACATTCACCGCCATTTTACAACACTACCTTAAAGAATGCAGAAGTACCCAGCTACACTAACGGTTTCCCCTTGCGCACGCAGCCTATTTACACTACACACTTCACACATTGCTGACACTTACACCTCAGCTCAACAACACTAGAAAACTACATTGTATGCTGCACGAACATGAAAACAAATTGTCAGCTCTTCACTACAATGCTTCCTGCATGTATTACTTACAAATAGATAAGTACAGTATATTGATTTATTCATTTAATACTTATTTAATTAGCAGATCAAAATAAATATACAAAAAACTATCGCAATAAACGCAAAAGACATTCACTGCGTGCCTCACAACGAGCGCCAACGCTGTTCATAGCACACAGACTACACCACGGGACAGCCTTGCAATGAGCGCAAAAAGCAGATCAGCGCCTACCTTACAATAACAGCAAAAGCGCCTCTGATAAAAAAAAAATACAATAACCAAGAGGCTCGCAATCAGCGCTGCCGAAGGGGCTCAGCGCCAGCCTCACAATCAGAGCCGAGATCTCAGACCACCATAAAAAATAATGTCTGGCCAAAACAACATTCCTTGACTTACAATTCTATTGCTGTCATTTTTTGACAGGCAAATCGCTAGTATTGTTATAAAGGACTATTTCAGCTTTCCCGTTAGTGGGGTAAGATCTCTTGATTTCATGTTAGAACAAATTTCCTAAAGTGTGAAGTGTTTTTCTTTATTGGCTGTTAGATTAGATTAGACTAAGCTTGAGAACAGGCAATTGTTTTAGTAAGTAAAAACTAAGCACAGCTTTTACAATTGTAAATGCAATTATTCTTTGCTTTTATTTTGTTTTCTGAACTGATTTGTTCTATTACCTTCTCAGGAGAGTGTGAACTTAACGTCTTCTAGGCAGCAGAGAACATGAGACCACTCCTCCCCAGTAGGACAAGGAGATACCCAGAAGAAGAAAAAAAACTCCCTCCCACTAGAGCCTTCCTCAGTGTTTTTCATGTCATACCTCAAGTAGGATGTATAATGTATACCCAGAAGAGTGTTCAGAAGAAAATCCTCCTGAGGGGATGAAATAGGATAACCAGTCACCACCTGAGAGGTAGGTGTTACTGGAAGGAGTTTGAGATTATTCTAGTGACTTACACTGCCAAACCCTCTGCATATAAGGAATGTGCATTTGGGTTATTAAAATGGACGACCAGTAAGTGCAGATGTTACAGAAAGAAACTTGCCTCCCTCTTATGGTAAAGATCACCAGAGAGGTGTGAAGGTAAATAATACTATGAGGATGCATTTACATAATAAATTAGGATGTAAGGAGGTAAGTAGAAGGCTGGAGAACTGGAGAAATTAGCAGCCTGCACTATTGTTTTTAGTGAAGACAAGCTGATAAGGCATTCAAAAGATATGCATAAGGGTACAGATCTCGACACTGCCTAGTCCTGTGCTCGTAGAAGCTGGGCTTATTATGGCTGTATACTGAGTTAATATACTGATGAAAATAGCCTCACCTGTGTTGATGGCCACAGACAAAGGTAGAGAGACATTTGGGCCTAATACTGCTGTAGCCTATTGAAAATAATCTTACCTGTATGGAAGCAAAACAACAAAATGAGAGGTACTCAATCAGAGAACAAACTAACCTTAATAGGTTAGTTCTATGGAAATGATAACCCAGTCTGAGAGCAACCTATTTTAGCCACTTGTGCCCTTCACAGGGAGAGATATCCTGTAGTATATCAGTCTGGTACCACTGTAGTATGGTGTAGATATACAGGTTGGGTGGATGGGGCGTGACCGGAACTGATCAATCAATGGTGTGAGCCATTGTAAGTTGGAGGGGGAAAAACAGTTACTAGCTACAAGCAAGCTGAAGCTATGAGCAGCTGAATGAGAACGACCAAAGCAAATTGAATTACATTCATAGCAGCAACCTAGTAGCAGCACCCCGCTTTACACCATGAGAGAATAAGAAAGAGAAAAGAAAACACAGAGGTACCAGAGAAATTGGTACAAGGAATGAGCTTGGCTGGAGTTTGGCTGGTGGGGAATAGACCTTGCTGTATGGAGGAAGGGTCTTAAAGAGGCAGAGGCCCACGTAGGAGTGGAGATTTGAAATATGAAACTGAGGTTCAGCCGGAGGGTCCTCGGACAAGTGAGGCGAGGTCAGTGGAGAAAGGCTGACGAACGCTGGCAAGCAGGAGAGCGGAGCGGTGTACAGAAACGACGCAAGCAACTTCCCACTACATCCCGCGAGATAAGCGAGGAGAGAAAACGAGACGAACTACAGTAAGCTGGAGAGAAGCGCGAAGTCTCAGGGGAGAGAGACGGAGGAAAGGAGGAGAACCCGAACGAGCCACAACTCCAGCAGGCAGAAGGAGCACCGAAAGTAAGCACCGAAGAGGGAAGTGGATGCAATGTAGTGACGCAGACTCCCCTCTAAGAGAAACCAGCTGACGATGTTAACGGGAGTGCAGCTCAAAACATAGAGAGAAGAAAAACAGGTGAAATTCTGTCTGTGGAAGGGTGAGAAGAGTACTACGCTGGAGGAGAGGTATATCGGAAAGGAACCATAAAAGTAATAAAGTAATAAAATAAAGATAAGTACCTCTCCTAATACTAATGTATTAAATATACTGGATATAATACTACCAGCAGTACAAACACAATACCACACAATTGATTTGAATAGAGTGGGAGATTATTTAATTGATATCCTATAAACCTCTGGGAGAATAAAGTATAAAGTACAGGCTCAGAGGTAAAAGAAAGAGAAAAGTATTGAAATCTCAAAGGGATAGTTGGCTTCTTTAGAGGAAAGGTGAATTAATGATAAAAAAATAAGCCAAATATGCCTCCTAAAATAAAGGGTAAAGAGAAAAAGAATATGCCACAAACATTAACTTTCTTCTCCCCAAAAAATAAAGGGGACTTATCAAATACATTAGGTTTAAAAACATCAAGTACTTAGCAAAGTATTAGATGCTGAAAAAGCATTTGACAGGGTCAACTGGGGATTTCTCAGAGCTATATTGAAGAGATATGGATTAGAGGAGTTTGCCGCCAAAGCTATTAACTCTTTATATATCAACCCTTCAGCAAAACTGGTAAATTCAAATTTTGAGACCGAGTACTTTTCTATAAGTAATGGGACTAGACAGGGATGTCCACTGTCTTACATATTATTCATTTTATATATAGAACCATTGGCACAAATGATTAGAGAAGAAAAAGATATAAAAGGAGTGTAGATCGGTACCAAGGAATATAAGACTCTTCTATATGCAGATGACTTAGTATTGACTTTGATAGAACCGGAAAAATCATTAGCCAAACTGGAAGAAATATTAGAGAAATTTGGCAAAATATCTTATTTTAAAATAAATGACCCCAAAACTGACATAATCATTAAGAAAATAAAACCGGAGCAAAAAGTTAGATTGAAAAATCATTATAAATTTAATTGGGAAGTGAAATGTATTGTACATCTGGGAATAAGTTTCCCTAATCAAATAAAAGAAATATTAAATGAAAATTTAGAAAAAATATATAGACATATAAGAATAATAATAAAAGATTGAAAAAAAACATACTTTTCCTGGAGTGCAAGAAGCATCAAAATGGTAATAATACCTAAATTAACATATATATTTAGATCCATTACAGAAATGGTTTCTAAATATATGCTGGTAAAAATATAGAAATGCATTAATGAGTATATTTTGAATAATAAAAGATCAAGAATATCCTTAGAAATTACTAAAATGAAATATGAAATTGGAAGATTGGCTTCTCCTTGTGTAAGAGAGATTCAAGAATCCATAGCTTTATCTCAAATGATAATTTGGAGTTCTCCTAATTTTAATCCGGTATGGAAGGAAATAGAAGACCACATGTTGGGAAAAAACCCTATTAATTTAATCTTATGGCTTTCCGATTCAGAAATATTGAGTCATAAAGATGTGCCAAGAGGAATTAGATCTCTATTGAAGTTCTGGGTGGATAAAAGAAATAGATTAAAACTCTCCTCATTTCCTTCCTTAGGTACACCTATGGATTTAATCTCTCTACACCTGGAGAAATTAGAGGTAGATCAATGGAAAAAAAAGGTATAAATCTTATTGATGACTTATATGAAGAAGGAAATTTCATGAATAGGTCAGCATTGAAACAGAAATATAAGTTGGATAAGGGTATGTGGCTACAATATATCTCCATTAAAATTATACTGAAGCAGAAATGTTTTAAAGGTAAAAATATGCCCAACCAACCATTATATGAACAAACAATTTATGGTAGGGATTTAACACACTTAATTTCTAAATGCCATAAAATTAACTTTCAAAATGAACCCTTAAAAAAACAAAAGCTATAATATTGTGGGGAAATGATTTAAATAAGAATTATATTGAAGATATTTGGTTAGGAAGTTTTAAATTGATAATATCATCTACACTGGCAATCCCATATTTTGAATTATACGTTAAGATAATTCAACTCTGGTATTTTACACCTGAAAAAATAAACAGTTTTAAACCCAATAATAAGATTAAATGTTGGAAAGAATGTGGTCAAATTAGTGACGCATATCATGTATGGTGGGAGTGCGAAATAATGAAGGATTTCTGGAGGAGAATGATTGGTTGGATTTCGGAAGTAGTGGGGACGAGAATTCCCTGTAATCCTCAGCTCATTATACTGCATCTGGACTTAACTGATCAGTTTCCTTAGTGTAGATTTCTAGTGTCACATATTTTGTTGATTATTAAATGGTTATTGGTAAAGTACTGGAAATCTAATCAACTTCCCAACCTAAAGGAAATTGTAAGATATGTGAAAAGGAATAGAGAATATGACCAAATTAAACTAAAAAGGGGAGAAAAGAAAAAAGGCCTGACATCTAATTTGTACATCTGGGATGCCTATGTGGGGAATCAAGGCTTATAGTCTGATATATAATATGAAGTTATATATGTCTTGCAAATTAGAATGTGTTTGTTAAATGAGTGAGAATGTGAATGTATCTTTTTTTTCCTAATGTTTGTAATGAAAATAAAAAAATAAAACTAAATAATTAAAACAAAGTCTGGTCCCACACACTAGAGTGACCCAGCCATGAAATACCAGGCAATTCTACACTGAACAGGAGAAACAGCAAACCCCAGATGTACATTTCGGCCTTCATTGGGCCTCATCTTGCAGCTGTTTTGATAGATGGCATCACCACAGGAATAAGCTCTGTAGGAAGACACAGGGTGTGCTTCAAGCACTGTAAAACCTGTCTGACAGACAAGAGTGGCAACAAAAGTGAAACGCAAGATGCACAATTTGTGGAAAGAAGTTATCAGAAGGTTATACAAAGAAATTCTGCTTGAATAAGCAAATAAGTAATTTGTAAGTAAGGATGTACTTCACCAGGACTTCAAGCAGTTCCTAGACTGGCGCAGAGTGCTATACAAGAACACTGTCATAAGTGCTCACTCAGTGCTGTCAGGCACCAGACGCTGCACACTTCACATGTCATTTTCTACATAAGAGAAGACATAAAAAGTCTCCAGAGCCACAAATGGAGGATTTTCCCAAGTTATCAGAGGCATCATCTTCAGAGGAAGAACAACCAGAAGAAGTATTCTGCTTTTTAGAATCTGAGGAGGAAGGCCAGTTACCAAAGAGGGAAAATGTGTTTTGGTTTTTTATGGAGCAAAATCTCAATCCCTTTATTTCAGAAGTCAGATATGCAGATCAGAGATACAGTTAGTGCGAGATAAGGCTTTTCTAGGGCAGAAGAGGCACCCACAAGTTTTTTCCTATGAAAAAAGGTGGATGTCCCAGTGGCAAGGCTGTCTAGAAGATCTACGATTCCACTGGACTATGAGTCAGCTCTCAGGGACTCGATGGAGAAACAAGTGGACGGCAGAATGAGGAAGCGCTTTCAGGCAGTAGGGACAGCCCTGAAAGCTTCATTAGTGTCAACCAGTGTGGCAAAAGCAATGCAATACTGGCTACTGAGGTTGGAAGCAGCATTATTGGAAAGAGTGACCAGGGAAGAAATCCTGAAGATGTTGCCAATGCTATGTATGGCATCAGATTTCCTATGCAATGACTCCTGGGAGATGCTCAGAGTAACAGCTCTAAGGAGAGGCTATGTGCCATACCTTTTGAGTGAGCTGGACATTCTGGTAAATATGTTTTTGGAGGACAAGTCAAAGTTACCACAGGACAGATGTATGTTCAGCAACAGACACTATTCCTTTGTGAGGAAGGCAATTTTAACCCTGGGTTTCCATCAATGGTAAGGGATGGGTTCAAGGGTTATAGACCCAATACATCCAGCTTAGTATTTGATTTTTCACAAAGTAGTAAGGAAAGAGGCAGGAAGTCGGTTAGAGGTAGAGCAATCTCTAGTGCAGAGTGGTCTAGATATGTGCAAGACTGAGTTATTTCATAGTACAATGGCAAATTTTCACAAACGATTGTAGCATTTTCCAGGTTTGGCTTTATTACAATTTAGAGACATTGAAGTCTCCTCCTCTGAAGTTTGTGAAGTCTTGCATTCCAAAACATCTGGAAAAGAGGAGAGTCCTGTTACAAGCAGACCAACAATTTATAATGAAGCGAGTTTTAATTCAATCAAAGATATATCCAAGGATGTTTATAGTCCCAAAGGATATGGGAGGTAACAGTCCAGTCCTAGATCTCAGAGGTTTGAAGAAATCATTAAGAGAAAGAAAGCTCAAGATGGAGTCTGTAAAGTCAATGGTGGTTGTGCTAACAAAATAAGGTCTATGTGCTGCATAGATCTGAGGGAGACCCACCTACATATTCCCATGGCAGTATCGGCACAGAGACACTTGCTCATAGCCATCCATGGAAGACACTTTGCAATATGCAGCTCTGTGTCCACTCTTGTGTCCACTCCAAGAGTAATCTCAAGGTAGTTTGTGGCTTTCCTCACAGGATTGTATTCCTGGGATTGGAGTTCAATCCCAGAGCAGGAATTATCTTTTTGGAGAGATTAAGATTTCTAGTGATGTGGTGAAAAAGCAGGCAAAGCATACAGATTCAAGTGGCCATATTAATTCTGGGATTGATGTCTACATCGATTCCAGCAGGTCATTGGTACAAGCACAAATGTGCTATCTACAGGACAATATTCTTTAGCAATGGCATCAAACCATAGGGGCTTTTGTCAATCACATGTCTGTGACTCAGGAGATAAGGCTCCACCTTACATGGTGGTCAGTGTGAAAGCATCTGTTAAGAAGAGTCGACTGGGGATCCCGCAATCCTGACCACAGACACCAGCAGATCAGGCTGGGGAGCACATTGTCAAGGAAGGTATGTGCATGGCCAGTTAAGACAAGTTGGTCCTCAGATCTATGGAATCTGCAAGTAGTATGGTTGGCTCTACATACAAACAAATCAGTGTATGTACACTTAAAGGTATATGTAAGTGAGCTGGATTATGAATGCATCTGATAGAGGATAATTTATAAGTGTCTGAAAAAATGTTTTTGCATGAAAAAATTCCAAAGTAAACAGTTAAGCCGTTAGCCTGAAGTTTGCCGATTTTCTTGCTTTTGCAAAGCGTTTTCTCTCAATGTTGACTTCTCCAGAAATTCCCTGGGATTATTAGCATATCTTATACATTGTTTCTTTTTTGCCTGGGGATTTTACAGATATGCTCAGTTATCACCTGAAGTCTGCCCTACTGTGGGAAGTCACATGATCTCAGACGCTTTCCTTTAGTTTAATTTCCTTCCTTTACTGAATATGTAAATCTGTGATATAATTTATTGAGCTCTGCAGTGAGCACTGTCTAATGCAGTGTTATTTCTTGTGTTCTGTCTGTGAGTATTGTGTAATGTTGTGTTATTTCTTGTGTTCCGTCTGTGAGTATTGTTATTTCTTGTGTTCCGTCTGTGAGTATTGTGTAATGTGTAGCTGTTTCTTGTGTTCTGTGTGTGAGTATTGTGTAATGTGTAGCTGTTTCTTGTGTTCCGTCTGTGAGTATTGTGTAATGTGTAGCTGTTTCTTGTGTTCTGTGTGTGAGTATTGTGTAATGCTGTGTTATTACTTGTGTTCTGTGAGTATTGTGTAATGTTGTGTTGTTTCTTGTGTTCTGTCTGTGAGTATTGTGTAATGCTGTGTTATTTCTTGTGTTCCGTATGTGAGTAGTGTTTAATGCTGTGTTATTTTGTGTTTTCTGTCTGTGAGTATTGTGTAATGCTGTGTTATTTCTTGTGTTCTGTCTGTGAGTATTGTGCTGTGTTATAATTTCAATAGCTGCCTGTGATATTATTGTATAATTTTATATTTTTGGAGTCTATGACCATCTCAGCTTATAAAAAGGTTTGTGATATACTTTGAATGTCACATCAAAACAAAATATATATTTTTTGTGTTTAACTTTTCTTGCTTTATCATTGTTTTGTCTAAGCATAAGCTTATTTAGAGATTTATGTGTGTTTATTCAGGTCACACCTAACTACACTGCTTATCAACCCCTCCCCCAACTCTCTTTTGCCATCCATTTGCTGAAAAGCCAACCAGCATGCGCATGTGCTGCATAATGGATATCTCATTAAAAATTAGATATCCCTTATGCAAATCACAGTTGCTGGGGGTGTCTAAATCACCCCCAGCACATTTTTTATTATATTGCAAAAAATGGTTTGCATGTTTTCATACAAACTTTTTTGCTAGGTAGGTTATGATGCATTCTACTAGACGCATTCATAACCCACCTAACTTACATATACCTTTAACTACATATATCATACTGTACTGCATGTAGCAATGGCTCCGAAATGTGTCGGAAATAATACAGGTACTGACAGAATAAAGAAGGAGAAGAAACCATTGAGTGTTGCAAAGAGTCTGGAGGTTGTTAGACAAACTAAATAAGGTGAACAATCATCAAAAGACACACGTGGGGCCATGATATTTTCCTCCTCAACTGTAAGGACTGCAAAAAGAGAAGGTAGAAAAATGTCTTGGTTTACTGTTGGTGACATGAAGTTAGAACATGTGATGCAATATTAGAGAAAATGTAGAGAGTTTTAACTGTTTGGATAGACAGTTCTACTTGCAAGCACTCATCCGTGCCTTTCAGTGTCACACAGAGAGAGCTCTATAATTTAAAAAAACACAATGGCCATAGATCATGAAACCAAACTGAATGTAAAGTGAGTAGTGGCGGATTCAAGAAACAAATGTTCACGACGAAAACGAAAAGTGCAGATATTATAGCAGCAATGCCATTTCTAGTTGAACTGCAAAAGATAATTGAAGAAGGTGGTCACTCACCAAATTAAATGTTCAGTGCTGATGAGACTGGTTTAATTTGGGGAAAAAAATGCCATATCATACATTTATTTCTTGTGATGGGAAACTGGCTCCTGGGTTTCAGATCTCTATAGAATGTCTCTATCTGCTTCTAGGTGGCAATGTAGGTGACCTGAAACTCAAGCCACTTTTGATGTACTATTCTCGATACCTCATTACCCGTGCTTCCATATTGGAAAAAGAAGCCATTGGTGACCACAGATATTTTCAGCTGTTACATCTCTGAATACCTGTCACTATTAATCAGGGATATTGACAGGGGAGAAGAAGGGGTAATCCTGGAAGGGTTGCCCAATGCTGGTAGGCATTGATATTATTTTTTTTTCGCATACTGAGAAGCCTGGTAGATGAGGAATTAACATAGGTTCCTAGTTGGCATTGACATTTAAAGGTAAATGGAAGTTTTCTAGATTATACTAGGTATTTCAAAATATATATGTATTTATTTACTTTTATATCATCTGTTTTTATTAGGAAGCTCTTAAAAGCTCCATGTTTGCTGCCTAAAATCAAACCATAGTTTTAGTCGTCTCAGACTCTGTAGGGCTGGATGTGCAGTTTAGGATCCTAGCCTATCAGTGGCCACGTTGGCCTGTTGCACCATTTTTTTCTGAAAGAGAGGTTCTTCTAGGTTCTGCCTATCCAACAGCAAACATGTATTTATGGGTATTTCATTTGCTGTCTTTCTGCTTTGGAAGCAGACTGATTCCAGCATGTGTGAGTTAGAGCAGGAGACTTGAAGAAGCACCAAAAACAGTTATTTTAAATATGGTGTTGTGTGTGCTTAGGCTGCCCTTGTGCTTTATGGTCGTAAAGTCCACATGAAGCAGCTGTTCATGGTTTTGTTGGTGCAGCACATAAGGCATGTAATCAGTTGGAGCCTTCTTGTAGAATACCTAAGCAGGCTCTCTTACTGCCTATGTGCTAAGCAGGGAGCCAGAAGTGGTAAGCATTACTTCCCCCAACCTTATGAATATATATGAATATATATATGCAAAGCTGCCATGCTCTTGCTTAATATATAGCTCATTCTGTGTTTTTTTTTATATTTATGTATTTACGGCAGACATGGAAGTTAGAGATAATACTTACTCCTATACATATATGTCAATGAAAATTACTTATTTAATAAATGGAAATAAATAAAAACCCACTAATAAAAGTGCAGTTAACTTAAAAGCAGGCTATGAAGGTGGGGAAAATGGGTGTATGTTATGGAGCCCTGGATGTTGCGTTGGGTCCCAAGATTTCTTATGGCAGCCCTGACAGTAATAGCTGAATACTATGACAAAAACTAGCAAGTCTCTTTTTACTGGATAATTCCCCCAGTCTAAACAAGAATATGCAAGAATTTGCACCTAATATTTGTGTTGCTTTTCTGCCACCAAACACTACTTCCATTCTACAACCAATGTACCAGGGCGCTGCCTATAGTTTTAAGGCCTACTTTTTGCTGCAAGCTATGTTACATAGTAATGACCAAGCAATTGTGGAAGAAATATAACATCAAAGTTTCTTGGCAGAAAGTTACAAAGAAATGTATGAATTATGTTTTGAAGAATGCAAGAGGTGGTTGCTTGAATACAAGAAGCAATTATGAATCTGGCAAAATAAGCAAATTCTGATGATGTTGATATTCACGATGTTGAGAATGTGTTAACTTCTTATGCAGACAAACTAATAAATAAAGCATTGATACAATTGGTGGAGGAGAAAGTAAAGGGTGTGGAGGAACAAGAAGATGCAAAAGAAATTAAAAATCTTAATACCAAAGTATTCTCTATCATCCCAACTGGCAAATAAAGTTGCTAAAATATTTGATGATAATGACCAAGACATGACACAAAGCTCTGATTTCAAATGTGGATTAAATAATCCTCTACTGCTACAACAAAGTGAATTGAGTGAAAAAGAAAGCTTGAAGCAAGCCACCATCAACATCTTGTTTTCACCCTAAGAAAAATCAGATTAACCTGAATCTCTCGCTACTGCACAAGGAAATGTTGAGTGTGGTGAAGACCAAAACCTTAAAATACACATCCATAGCAACAGCTTCATATATTTGTAAGACCTTAAGCTGAAGATAGTCACTAGATTCACTAATCTTCACAGAGGCTTTGAAGTGTTTCACTGGCTGTGATACCAATTATTTCATTGTAAAATATTGAACCTTAGTGTTAAATATTTTTCATCAGCTTTTGTAACAAACTTTTCTTTAATATTAAAGGGGCACACCAAGGTCCCCAATTATCATGCAAATCCTGTTTTGTATGTTACAGTAGTCTTATTTATATGTAAAATTGTTAAAATTTTTGCCATAATTAGAATCTTTCAATGGTCTCTTAAAATATTTTTTATATGTCTTTAAAATAACATTTTCAGTTTCAATCTTTATTAGTGGGATGCAGAAAACTGCAATAAGTTGTTCATGTCTGAATTCTTTTTAATTTTTTACTGATCTGAGGGCTTGTCCTTGCCAGCCAATGAGTAGTACTATAGCTGTATGAGTCTGCCAATTAAATCTACATATGCCCAGTGCATTTACATTTATTTTCAATGAAGTTGAAGCAGGTTTTACTTAATATTTTCTCATGCAAAACCCATTTTTGAAAATGTTGGTGAGCTCTTTGCCAAAGCTCTTGCACTTGAAAGAGATGTTCTATAAGAGTTGGTAAAGCGTCAGTGAAGACAAAGAGCTAAGATTATTGGGTCATTGGCATACATGAAAAATGGCATTGACAGTCAAAATCAAAGCATTTTGGGAGCACTATTTATATTGAGGCACTCAAATAAAAACATACACAGGTATTCTGTATAAAAAGGTTTTATTCCAATAAATAGTGAAGCTTCACCAATAAATAAAGAATACTTGATCCCCAGATAAAATTCAGGGAGCAATGTAGGGGTAAAAGCATGGAGGGACAGGACACCTCATAACTACACCCCCAGGGGGGATATGTTGGAAGGTGCCCCATTTCACAGTGTAGTTAGGGAATTTAATGCCCAAGGTAATTATATCTTCCTCATGGAAGAGATTTAAGACACGGGTAAGGGAAAGGGGAATGGGAGGGAGCATGGAAATACCCCGATATGAGGTGGAACAGTAGAGGGTGCCATATACCAGACCCCAACAGAATAAAAAAAAACACACCATTTTATCATGTCCTTATTGCACATGGTTAATTCTTGTTGCAAAATAACTTTCAAAAATATTGTCCTTTTTCTGAGAGAAAAATACTGATTCTCTGCTATGGTTCATTGTTCACTCTGAAAACTGGCCAGCAGAGAAATTTGGATTATATCTGTCCTCGCTCAGACTAATGTATCTGTTCAGTCTCTGTGTTGGAGGGTGTATATATATATATATATATATATATATATATATATATATATATATATCATACACACTCCACAGATATCAATTGTTCTTTTAGCAGCAGAGGAGGTACAAAAAAACATTTGTAAAGTGTAAAAGTTCAGTGTGATTTTCTCTAGCTTAAAACTCAAGGCCTTGTTTCCAGTTCATTGTTATTAAGATCCTCAGGCGGCTTTGAGGATAAGGCTCCTGTTGTGGGGAGTCTAAGGCTGCAAGTCCCACTGGGGGATGAGAGTTTTTTTGTTGAGGAGACTGATGATTAGGGTCCTGTTGGAAGGAGCTTAGGCTGAAGGTTACAGTTGTGCGGAAATCAAGTTAAATGTAATTTGTTGCATGGGCTCTGGTTTAGAGACCCTGGGAAGAGCACTCAGGATGAGGGACTGAGGATTGGAGTCTTGTTGGATTGAGGCTGCAGGACCATTCTGAGGCTTTGAAATCTCTCTGAGGGACAGAGGGTGCAGGTCCTGCTGGAAGCATTTGAGGCTGCGATTTTGTCGGAGCCTGAGGTCTGTAGTGTTGTTAACTGCCTAAGACTGGTAAACTTGTTTTGTGGAGGTTTGAGGCTGTGTGTCCTGTTGTCGGAAGTGGTCAGGACTTTGAATCCTGGCATGGTTAGTCTGAAAGTGTAGATCTTTTCTGTCGGCCTGAGAATAGGAGCTTGATTTGGGGGAATATGACTGTCAGGCTTGTCATGGATTATTAGGAAACTGTAGGTCTTGTTGTTAGGGAGTGTTGAGGGTGTAGGTTTTACGTTCAGGGAGGGCGAGGCTGTAGGCCTTGTTGTCAGGGAGCGGTGAGGTTATAAGTGTTGCTGTTGTTGATGGAAATGGCTGTAGGTGTTATAGTTGGGGAAGGTTAATATGATATTGTTATTATGAAATGCGGGCCTTGTTGTTAAGGTTGTAAGTCTTGTTGTCGGGGAGGCTTAATAACAATGGGGGGCTGTAGGCCCAGAATAGTCTCAGGTTGCAGGTTATTTTTAATCTAGCTGTTTTGCTTGATTCATCATTTTAAACACTGTCTCACTCTTCTCTTTTTTTGCACTAGCTCCATTCTCTTCCCTCGCTTGCCTCTTCTCCGCCTTGTACATCATCTTCTCCTTCTCAGACTTCTGTCTCCACACCCCTCAGTTTTGGGACAAGAATGCGTGGGGTGATTCCAGCATTCAGGTCGGATTCAAACTCCAGCAGTTGACCCATAAAATTCAGATTGGGGGAGATAATTGGTCTCTTCCCCTTCACAAATTTGTAGGCATCACCCACTGTCATCAATGTGTGCTTCATTAGGTATGCAATGACCACTGTGGCAGATCGAGAGACCCCCGCTTGACAGTGGATCAGCACCCCCTTGCCTTCTTGTTGAGCCTCTTCTACAATGGTGAAAAGATTAAGGTTATTAAGGGTCAGCTCTATGTAAAAAATTTTACCATAATTAAAATTACGTGTTAAAAGGATATATAACTCACACATTTTCTATCATACAGTTGAAAACCCATGTAAATAATCCACATTTATATTCATTTGTTAGTTTTTTATTGGAGAAAATAAAGGAAATACCTAGCAGACATATCTTGATACATGGCACGTGGAAAAAATAGTTTGGGATACACATGTTCTTTTGCAAGCATAAATGTTTACACATTTTATATCCATCTTTTTTTTTCTTCATTTTCTACCTTTAGGAGGTTGCCATACTGACCTCTCTTCATCCTCCTATCCATCACTGTGTGAGGTGGTTAGACAGCAGCTGCATATTGCAATTTCTAGTGCAAAGGACAAGGTCAGATGATCCCTATATTATGACCTCCATTTTGCTAGATACAACCTTTTAAAGTGTCATGACTTGTTTTACCACTGCGGTGTCCATTGAAAAGATAGACGTAAACTGTGGAACCTTCTTGCTCTGGCTTACAGTTTTTTGGATCACTTTCTACTAGTTTTAAGTGATGTAATTTATTATCTACTAAACGGATCTGATTATTATACTAGGTTGTAAACACACTTATATGAACACTAAGATAACAAGGGAGTAGGTTAAAACATTTTGTATTACATGCTTTTATAACACTTTCCTGTTTCTACCTTCTTTTAGACCTCCATCTGTGCACAAGTAAAGAATATATGTCATTATTCAAACAGGATCGTCACCCATTGAGTGAGATAAAGTCTGTGTGGTTATTTGCCCCCACCTTTACCACAAGGCCATAGGCAAAATGTTACAAGGGGATCTTTGTGAAGCCATAATGCTCAAGGGCTGTTTTACATCAATGAGTTCAAAGTAAATCACCCAGCTCTCTACATAACAGAGCCTACACTGTTGGAATAATGATCAGTTCAACATGAAGGAGGCTTAGCAATGAGGGGCCATAATGCCTAAAACGTAATGGTTAGTAAATAGGACGCATTAAACTATTCCATCCTCTGCAAAATAGAATGTAATGTATGCTTATGTTTCCGAGGAATCTACCATTTTCTTTTCTATTGATCTACTTCCTCAGGTGCTATGAGACTTGTAGAGGAATGTAGAGAAAGCTTATACTGTGATAATGGAAATGTGGCATCTCGTATTGACAGTGCATTTGATAGAGCTAATGCAGTTGAAAGAGGCAGCTCCGTACATAAAGGGACAATCACATCTAATAGTTGTCAAACTACGAATCGTCGTCAGGCGTAGCAAGGCGAGGGGCCGCATTTGCGGAGGTGGTGGCTTTACGGCGCCTCACACGCGGTTAAATTTACGGACTTAGCCTAAAAAAATACGAGCTGCGGGACATTACGACCACGCAAAAATACGACCTTAACGGCCGAACTGCGCGCCCCTGAAAACATTAAATACACACAAAAAAGACATAAAAGCTTACCCATAGCAAGGGGGGGGGGGGGCACCCAGGACCTCTGGAAGTGAGGTTACACCTCAATTTAAGCCAAAATTCCCAAGTTTAGACACACGAAAATCCCCTAAGTGAGAGAAAAAATGGCCACCGAAAAAACTAACCCTAAAGACGCAAAACACCACCAAGCACATACGGCTTTTCAAGATACACTTTTAGCAAGGTCGATAAATCATAAAACACAGCCGCGTACCACAGACACATTCGCCGCCATTTTACAACACTAACTTACACAATTCGGAAGAACACAGCTACCCTAACGGCTTTCCCTCGCGCACGCAGCCTATTTACACTACACACTGCACACATTGCTGACACTCAGACATCAGCTCCACAACAGTGCAAATCTACATTGTATGCTGCAGCAACATCGAAACAAATTGTTAGCTCTTCAGCACATTGCTTGCTGCATATATTAATTACAAATAGGTAAAGTATATTAATTTATTAATTATTTAATTAGTATACAAAAATATATATACACAAAAAAAAACACTCTCGCAATAAACACAAAAGCCATTCACCGTGCACCAACGCTGCTCATAGCACACAGAGCCTTGCAATAAGCGCAAAAAGATCAGCGCCGACCAAACAACAACAGCAAAAGCGCCTATCAGAAAAAGAAATACAACAACCAACAGCCTCGCAATGAGCGCCAAAGAATCTCAGACCACCAAAAAAATGTATGTCTATGGCAAACAGCATTACCTGCTTTACAATTTTATTGCCCCATCATTTTTGATGGGCAAGTCGCTAGTATATAAATAATTAAAGGTGGCTCTATTTTTTTTTCCACTTTGGTTTCTAAAATTGTTGTACCCATTATCACACCTAGTTATTCCAAAGACAATATAGAAAATGGGATTACAGCAATTCTTTAAATATTTTGTTAATTCAGGGAATCTTCTGCAGTGTTCGTAGGTAGATGTGTCTGTGATGTGGTAATTTCATTCATGGGTTTAGTGTAATTTCCAATGCTTTATGAGATGTGACACTCTCACTTACCAATAAACTCGAAGGCCTCCTCAAAGTACTGGCGGAGGTCCTGCTTACTGTTGTCAGTGGCTGGCAGTCTCTTGTATCTCAGAGACCCAGAGTCCACGTGGTATAAGGGCAGGTGTGTGGTGACGTTCAAGACATGTCCTATGTTAAGGGTGACCATACGATTCAGGTCCTGGGCGTCTTTTTCGTTGCCCAGAAAGAGAAAAGGTAGAATGATGCTCAGCTCGGCCTTTTCCAGATCAGGAGACTGCAGCAGTGCCGGCGGGGCCTCGGTCTGTGTGAGACTCTCATCTCCAGGAGGCTCGGATAGTACTGCAAGGAAAATAAGTCTGATTACATCTCCCAGCGCTAGGAGGTTCTTGCACCGACCTACACCCTGATTGTGTCAGCCCACAGTGTGGACTTATAATTATCATATGCCTGGGTCATTGTGTCATCCTGATAAGTTAAGTATAAGGATCACTGTAGTGACCTAACAGGAGTTAGATATTTTAATGGGATATTGATCGTTAATAAACTTCAAATTTAATGATTTAAATAATAAACTTACTGTAAAATATCACCGTTGATGGTCTCCATGCACTATAAGGTCAATGGAGTCAGGCACCACTAAGTTGTTTGTCACAAGGTTATATCACCACAATTCCCTCCACTGGATTAAAGGGATATGGACGCTTTCTGGATTTCACTAGGAATATAATATACCTAGGTATCTCTTTACTTTTCTGTATTTTAGTTTTTTTAGAAGTACTTTATTTGTTTTTACAAATGGTTTCTAATTGGTTTCTTCCTGCTGCAGCTAATGAAGACAGTGTACTATTACATGCATAGTGTACAGAATCTCATAGTAACCAATCAATGGCAACATTCTGCAACATGCTGCTTGAGAGAGGTCACCTACTGGCTAATTTGAAACACTGCACTTCACAGTCTGTGTATACATGAACTAAAGAGGGCTGACCCCATTGACCCCATTTGTAAGATTTTAGACAGAAACAGAACTTTTAAGCACTTCTTAATAAAATAAAGAAAACAAAGCTAAATAGATACACAGAAACTTTCCATATTCTTTTATGATATGCTGTGTTAAAGTGGTTTCACTCTGCAACTAGCTGTGGTTGTCATATGGCCTATGAATGATTATCTGGGCTCAAGTTCGTCTCTATCCAATCAGATTGTTCTTATAGCTCTTTGGAACTGTTTGACAACAAGTGCTCATCTCCCGCCTGATGACTTTATAAGGGTGGATCAATAGCACTGCTGAAGTCTGATACACTAATTTTTTAAACTAAAGTTAACACTGCTTACTGCAATCATTGAATATGCCTTTTAATAATAAATAAAACAATTAGACTATCTTGTTAGGGAGTTAAAATGATTCGTTAATACCTGATAAAACTTTTCCACCCTATAGTGGGACGACATTTCCCTAGTTCCCCCTCTGTCTGTGTCACTATATAAACCTGAAGAGTAAGTGACACTCATACTTCCATTAGGTCTTCCATCATCCAGACACAGTAAGCTATGAGTGTGACCATCACATCACTGAGTTATAATGACACACCGTGCAAGACACATACTCATTGTGAGAGACCAGCCATGGAACTAGTGTATGTCACACCCATGTGGGTCATTATTTCCTATTTCACATCACATGGTCATGGCTCTATATCCTGCATGTTTGCAGAGTGATTCCTTCAGCCAGTAATTACAGTAATTAGTATAGAAGTATGTGTCACCTCTCCCGTGAGGATACACGTGTATCAGGATATACAGATACCACTCTATGAGAATATATAAACATGTATTACATAATACACACACACATATATATATATATATATATATATATATATATATATATATATATATATATATACAAAGTCTCCTCCCACCTCAAGGAATTGATCAGGGGCAAATGGAATGGCCACAGTAGTACATTAATGTGTAATCTTTCCTCTGTTAAAATGACACCGCAAACATCCCAATTATTGCAGAAATATAAAATAAATATAATTGTTATTAAAAATAAATTGAGTGTAAGCGTTAGATAACTTGGCTTAAAACTTGTGTATTTTAAGAATAATATAAAAAGTCTTCCCACTTTCCTAATGAATTTACTCACTTGATTAAGTATCTCTCATACTGGGAATACTGGGAGGATATATGCAAGAGGAGATTAGTTAGTAGATCTATACATGTAGATCGCTCTAAAAATAAGGCCTTAATGTTGTCTAATGTAAGACTGACCGTGAGCATATTTAGTTTATACACCGCCCTAGGATCATTCATATTTGGTATATTATATATACAGTATTTTTTTTTTACTCCATGTGACTCCATTTGCAGATTTGATCAAGCACTTCATGTTCTCCTTTTCTCCTTCCTTTCTCTGGCTGAGTCACACTAGGAGGATACTATGTAAACTATGTGGGATCTTAGTGCACACTGTTCTTTCAGGCTTCAGAATCAGCTCTGTGCACAGCCATCTACATGCCCCCATCATATATATATATATATATATATATATATATATATATATATATATATAGTAAATAAAAAGTACATCTGTGTTCACACCTGAATGTCTAAAGCAAGTTAAAAAACCTGCCTCCAGCTCAGAGTTCCGAGAAAAACAGTTATTACACTGCATTCTGGGAAGTTGAGCTGGGACACACAAATATGCCCACAAATGCCTCGCTCTTCATTCCGTAGCCATCATCAAACATGGCTTCCTTTAAGCTTATGCATGCTGTATTACACAGCTTTAATGCAAAGCCAAGGTTGGAATAAACACAGGCTGAGTATCAAATCCATGTACAGCTGTTTCAAGCTTACTGGCTATCATCAGCATGGAGCGGGATCTCAGCCTGTGTTGTGGAAATTATGAGTAGGTAGTTCACCACAACAATCATTTATAATATGGTGGGCAAAAGAGCGATAGAAGCCCTCCACCGTACAGTAGTACAGTAAATAAAAAGTACATCTGTGTTCACACCTGAATGTCTAAAGCAAGTTAAAAAACCTGCCTCCAGCTCAGAGTTCCGAGAAAAACAGTTATTACACTGCATGCTGGGAAGTTGAGCTGGGACACACAAATATGCCCACAAATGCCTCGCTCTTCATTCCGTAGCCATCATCAAACATGGCTTCCTTTAAGCTTATGCATGCTGTATTACACAGCTTTAATGCAAAGCCAAGGTTGGAATAAACACAGGCTGAGTATCCAATCCATGTACAGCTGTTTCAAGCTTACTGGCTATCATCAGCATGGAGCGGGATCTCAGCCTGTGTTGTTATATATAGAAGCCTCCTAGTGTGACTCCTCAGCAATGGAGGAATGTAGTGCTTGATCAGAGCTGCAAATGTAGTAACATGGAATAAAAATAAAAACATACTTATTTAAAAAAAAATGTTTTCAGTTTGATTTTTTTATATTATGCTCAATTCTCATGCTTTGGCATAGTGCCTGCACAGGCAGTATTCCTTTAATAAAACAAAGTCATACAGTAATGCTTTAACATTATACTGAACAACCTCTATAGATCTACCAAACGGTGCGTGCTCATGTGGTTTGTCTCCCACCATGTGAGAGATGACTAGTCACTTGAGTAAACTCATTAGAAGAGTGAGCGGACTTTTTCATATAATCTAACCTAATAATATCTCATTTTAAAACTCAATTATCTAACACTTCCACTCTCTCTAGTAGGAATCACAATCCTCTTACTCTCCAGTTAACTTTTTTTTCCGCATTTTCCCCTCCAGGTGAAATGGGACGATATTGGTTCTCGTCTCTGGAGTAAGAAAACTGTTATCTTATATAATTTTCCTGCTTCTATTATCATTTTCTGTCCCCAAGCTTTATCTTATTCCTCCTTATTGTTATACTTTCTTAGCTCCACTCTCTTATAAGTGGTAGATTGGATTGGATTAGATCCAGACCACCTTGTCAGGGTCAGCCAGTGTCAATACAGGTAAGTTCATTAAAATAAGTGCACCTTGGATTGAGGCATCTGTATGTAAAATGTCCTGAGAAGTTTGCCTGTAACCAGGCCCCAAGGACTAACACTAGGCTGGGTTAAAGCATACTCTCAATATTATTCTGCAATTAGATATCTCAATATGATAGTCAACTCCATTAACCTGATTCCATATAAAATAACAAGTTGTTTAATTAACCAATAAAAAAATTACAAACCATGGAAAGTGCTTTTTAGCCATTCTTTATTTCCCCGCCTTCTTGTTTCTCACTCACCTCTCCCGACTCCTGTATTCTCTTTCTCAGTCAGTGGTTCCAGCAGAAGATATAAGCTTTGCACACGTCGGTTTGTTCCCCCAACTGGAGAAGAGGGGATTGGCGATGATGGGGGAGGAGTTGGAAGGGGCAGGGGTTCTTCCTTTCCCCCCAGGGTTCGGCAGTCTAATATAATTGGTGCTCCCCCCAGTGTTCCTCCCCGAGTCCGTGACATCATCTTCCGCGCTAACTCATCCGGCCATATGGCCCGTACACTATAATCATCATCTTCATCATAGCTGATCCTTGACCCTCCTAAAAACTGTGGGTCAAAGGTCACAATGGGGTCACAGCTGCAGGATGAGCCCACGGACTTCCTTGGGGGACGAAGAAGACGCCAACATCCTCGGCATCCACATTTTAGTGGGTGGAGGGCCCAGCGAAAGCAGGAAGGGGAACGGGCAGAGGGGGACGGAGGAGAACACCTCCGGCGTGTGCAGTGTTCCCTGGGCCAGCGAACAGGTGGGAGGGGTGGAAGAGGGCCAGGTAGGGTGAGATCAGCATGGGAGGGTGCTCTATGTCCTGGCTGTAGACCTCTTACCTCAGGGGCCATACGAGGGTGAGGGATAGGACGAATGGGGAGGGAACGAGGACGAGGCAGGGGAGCTGTGCGTTCTTCCAGTGGCACGGGAGGCATGGTGCTGTAAAAAGAGAATGTGAAAAAATGCAATGAGGAAATTACAAGCGTGTTCATAAATGCACAACGATAACATACAGGCCCTGGACCCAATAAGAGTTTGCACAGAAGCATACAGAGACTGCTTTCACTATGTCACTGCAATGGAAGAGCCAGAATGCCACATGGACAGCAAAGGTTATACAGAAATACAAATGTCTGAACCCTCTGGCACTGTCGGACCTCTCTGGCACTGTAATATAGATCAATGTTTTTTATATATTCTGTATACTCATATATTTCCTAGCCACCATTAAAGGTTTTTTCAGAGTTATCTAATTGTTTCCAAATTGTATCAAATATCCCCAAAAAATCATTAAACAATACTTTTAATAAAATAATCATGATATACTATTCAACTCCATCACCAGTGATATCACACATACTCAAACACATTTTAGCATTTCTAGTGGTAAGAGAAAATATGTGTTTGTTCTAATATTTCACTATATCATATGGGTTTATTAATTAACTAATTATGCAATGCCCCTTCTGGATCACTACCTTGTCGTGGAGAAGGGACTTGTGTACTTCAATGAAGTTGTGAGCTATACCATGTAGGGTCACCCAAGATGAACAAATCATAGCAGAGACGTCCACTGGAGAAGGAACTGGCAACACACTCCAGTATCTTTGACAAGATAGCCTTATGGATAAGCACGGCCAGAGACATAACAATATATATGCCTGCGTGTTGCAGTCCATAAAGTAGTGAAGAGTCAGAGACGACTAAACAGCAACAACAATTACGTCATAATCATACAAAGTATGTCTAAGGCAGACATATATAATTACATCAGATGCCAACAAAATCAACTCATCCTGCATTCTACAGCCATATTTGAATTCTGTACTTTATGTATGTCCCTAACACGTCCACTGGAAGGTGGTGTTACTCATTACTAAGCAGTACTTCTGCACAAGTCATCACCTCTTGGTCAGGAGATTAATAAACTGCTCTAAGACAGGTAGAATACTCCAAGGGCTATATTCACTAAGACATAGCTTGACAAATGCAGAGAGCCACGTCTCCTAAAATATTACTGCTGACTCCTAACTTTTGAGTTATTGTACATATATTTCAATATGTAATCCATTCTTTTACAACTAATATATGTTTATCTGGCTATCTTGGCTTGCTCCTAGGTTTCAGATAAATGAATCAACCCATGCACAAAGGTCAGCTGAATTACATGTTATACTGCGGCGCTAATTCACTAAAGTGTGAAGGCACCTATCCAGCATGAAAAGCAGGATCCATAAAATAAGGTACTAAACAGGAAGGTTTCACCTTACATAAGTGTTGATAAGCCCAGAATTCTGCACGTCCAGATGCAGACAGCAGCAAACATATGCAATACAAGTAAATACTATATACAAAAAACATAGACAGACATACATATGTATCATAAAACATGGCTCTCCCTATAATGCCTGGTGTCTACATCCCTCTCCTTTGCAGAAACCCGTCTCCACACTGCGGTACAAATATCCCATTCTCAATGCTACGTCGTTATACCCTGTTTCAGACACAGTAACTGATTATAGGTTGTCTGTCTGTACTGCAGGGGTTTAATAACTATACACAGTGTTGTACACATCTGCAAGCTTTGTACACACACAGATATGCAGAAGAATGAATCTGGCTGTAGTGTACAGAAAGATGCACAGTGTGCGTATATACATAAAAGATTAGCTGAGCAAGCAAATATACGCGCACACGAGAAAAGCTGATTCACAAATTATATATACTGTATA
>CM050175.1:36654455-36751955 GCA_027410445.1 Discoglossus pictus
TGTGTCTCTTTCCCCCTCCTCCATCCCCTGTGTCTCTTTCCCCCTCTGTCTCTTCCCTCCATCCCCTGTGTCTCTTCCCCCTCCCTCCCCTATGTCCCTTCCCCCTCTGTCTTTTCCCCCTTTTCCCTGTGTCTCTTTCCCCTCCTCCCTCTCCTGTGTCTCTTTCCCCCTCTGTATCTTTCCCTGTTTCCCCTCTGTCTCTTTCCCCTCTACCCCGTCTCCTGTGTCCCTTCCCCCCTCTATCTCTTTCTCCCTTTCCCTGGTGTCTCTTTCCCCCCTCCTCCCTCCTCTGTGTCTCTTTCCCCCTGTCTCTTTCCCTCATCCCCTGTGTCTCTTCCCCCCATCCTCCCCTGTGTCCCTTTCCCCCTCTGTCTCTTTCCCCCTTTCCCCTGTGTCTCTTTCCCCTCCTCCCTCCCCAGTGTCCCTTCCCCCCTCTGTCTCTTTCCCCCTTTCCCCTGTGTCTCTTTCCCCTCCTCCCTCCCTTGTGTCCCTTTCCCCCCTCTGTCTCTTTCCCCCTTTCCCCTGTGTCTCTTTCCCCTCCTCCCTCCCCTGTGTCTCTTTCCCACTCTATCTTTTTCCTCCTTTCCCTTGTGTCTCTTTCCCCCTCCTCCCTCCCCTGTGTCCCTTTCCCCCCTCTGTCTCTTTCCCCCTTTTCCCTGTGTCTCTTTCCCCTCCTCCCTCTCCTGTGTCTCTTTCCCCCTCTGTATCTTTCCCTGTTTCCCCTCTGTCTCTTTCCCCTCTACCCCGTCTCCTGTGTCCCTTCCCCCCGCTATCTCTTTCTCCCTTTCCCTGGTGTCTCTTTCCCCCCTCCTCCCTCCTCTGTGTCTCTTTCCCCCTGTCTCTTTCCCTCATCCCCTGTGTCTCTTCCCCCCATCCTCCCCTGTGTCCCTTTCCCCCTCTGTCTCTTTCCCCCTTTCCCCTGTGTCTCTTTCCCCTCCTCCCTCCCCAGTGTCCCTTCCCCCCTCTGTCTCTTTCCCCCTTTCCCCTGTGTCTCTTTCCCCTCCTCCCTCCCTTGTGTCCCTTTCCCCCCTCTGTCTCTTTCCCCCTTTCCCCTGTGTCTCTTTCCCCTCCTCCCTCCCCTGTGTCTCTTTCCCACTCTATCTTTTTCCTCCTTTCCCTTGTTTCTCTTTCCCCCTCCTCCCTCCCCTGTGTCCCTTTCCCCCCTCTGTCTCTTTCCCCCTTTTCCCTGTGTCTCTTTCCCCTCCTCCCTCTCCTGTGTCTCTTTCCCCCTCTGTATCTTTCCCTGTTTCCCCTCTGTCTCTTTCCCCTCTACCCCGTCTCCTGTGTCCCTTCCCCCCGCTATCTCTTTCTCCCTTTCCCTGGTGTCTCTTTCCCCCCTCCTCCCTCCTCTGTGTCTCTTTCCCCCTGTCTCTTTCCCTCATCCCCTGTGTCTCTTCCCCCCATCCTCCCCTGTGTCCCTTTCCCCCTCTGTCTCTTTCCCCCTTTCCCCTGTGTCTCTTTCCCCTCCTCCCTCCCCAGTGTCCCTTCCCCCCTCTGTCTCTTTCCCCCTTTCCCCTGTGTCTCTTTCCCCTCCTCCCTCCCTTGTGTCCCTTTCCCCCCTCTGTCTCTTTCCCCCTTTCCCCTGTGTCTCTTTCCCCTCCTCCCTCCCCTGTGTCTCTTTCCCACTCCATCTTTTTCCTCCTTTCCCTTGTGTCTCTTTCCCCCTCCTCCCTCCCCTGTGTCCCTTTCCCCCCTCTGTCTCTTTCCCCCTTTCCCCTGTGTCTCTTTCCCCTCCTCCCTCTCCTGTGTCTCTTTCCCCCTCTGTATCTTTCCCTGTTTCCCCTCTGTCTCTTTCCCCTCTACCCCGTCTCCTGTGTCCCTCCCCCCCTCTATCTCTTTCTCCCTTTCCCTGGTGTCTCTTTCCCCCCTCCTCCCTCCTCTGTGTCTCTTTACCCCTGTCTCTTTCCCTCATCCCCTGTGTCTCTTCCCCCCATCCTCCCCTGTGTCCCTTTCCCCCTCTGTCTCTTTCCCCCTTTCCCCTGTGTCTCTTTCCCCTCCTCCCTCCCCAGTGTCCCTTCCCCCCTCTGTCTCTTTCCCCCTTTCCCCTGTGTCTCTTTCCCCTCCTCCCTCCCTTGTGTCCCTTTCCCCCCTCTGTCTCTTTCCCCCTTTCCCCTGTGTCTCTTTCCCCTCCTCCCTCCCCTGTGCCTCTTTCCCACTCTGTCTCTTTCCCCCCTCCTCCTTTCCCTTGTGTCTCTTTCCCCCTTCTCCCTCCCCTGTGTCTCTTTTCTACTCTGTCCGTTTCCTCCTTTCCCTTGTGTCTCTTTCCCCCCCTCCTCCCTCCCCTGTGTCTCTTTTCCACTCTGTCTGTTTCCTCCTTTCCCTTGTGTCTCTTTCCCCCTCCTCCCTCCCCTGTGTCAGCTTTTCGCAGCTGGCGCGGTCGGTGCTCCCTGCAGCTTGTACTCAAATCTGTACAAATCGTTTCTCAAGCGATATACAAGCTTTAGAAACTATATTAGTGATTTTGCTATGTTTTGTCCTACAAACAACAGTGAGAGTTGCACACATGAGAGCTTGCAATGGCTAGGTAGTGTGTCCTTCTCAGAATACAAATCTGCAGTAGCACATCAGACATAAAAGGCTTGGCATATCTCACTTGTGGCCTGCTAATGGGAAATACCAGGCAAGTCTCTCATATAGTAATGGACGTAGTAAATGGAGGATACCAATGTAAAATAATTTGGGAGCCCGTTAACTTATCATGTCCTCATAAATTACAACTCCACCTCTACCTAGTAATGGGCCATGGTGCACCTGTATCAGCTTTGCGACTCATATCCGGACTCTAGATATCAGTTTCTGGCCCAAATAGACAAAATGGCTGCTGTATTTATTGTAATGGGAATGTATCAGAATTTGAATGACGTGTGCTGTATATTACAATCTTCACATGTGCAACATTTCCACTATTTTCCAATTCTTCCACTTGTGTTCAGAATAATATGAGATTGTTCCTTATGTGTAATACCGTACATGTATATCAGATCACTCCCTAAGTCCTCTGTCATTGCCCAGACTGACTGCAAATGAGTGCACCGTCAGCTGTTGGTCTTATGTTCATCGCCATATTGGAAACTCCTCTGATAAGGCCCAGCATGGGGTGGTCACCAGGATCTTGTTGGTGCAAGCATGTCTTGTTTATCTACATTCCTTAGCTCAACAACTGTTTCTGAGATCCTGGAGATGTTAACCCATCCACTGCCGAGACTATATAGACTCCACCTTAGATGGGTTTAAAACATGGTCAATATTTTTAATTGAAAGGTGGCATTGAGGGTATTTTTTTCCGATACATGACTATTCCGCATCAATAGATGATTCTAGTTCAAGCAATGCAACCCGCCCTGAGCAATTTCTAAAACAACCTTTTAAGAAATACCCAAACAGTCCTAGTCTTGTGAAGGAAGAATAGGAAGTAAACAACAAACAAATGGAAGAGTTGGGCGTATAAAGAAAACAATGTACAAAAGCATTGACATGTAAACTGAGATCCACCTCTTTGTATTGTGAAAGGGTCATAATGTTTACAAAACTGGGAGAGTTTCCCAAGTTTCCCCAAGATACCAATTAATGGCAGTCGGCTTTGTGTAAACTGATATGGATAAGTGGTTCATTGTTGTGTTTACCTACACACAGCGCTACCTAGTGGACATGTTGTACATCTATGTTTAACACAGAATGATTTTATTTTAGAAATTATGGAACCATAGTAGAGTTCTCACAAAACCTAGATGTTTTACTTAGGCACCCATTATTAATAAAGATTATATTCAATAATGATTTAAAAAAGCAACATTCAATATTAAACTTACTTTCATAGTCCAGTCTCTGCTACTGTTTGTATGTACCCACTCTAAGGTCAATGGGGAAGATGGCTAAATATTCAGACATAATGCTTACCACCAGCCTAGTGAACTCCATTGTTTGGAGACTTGTGTGCAAGGTTTCCCTTGGCAAAAAGCTTTGGCTGTTGGAGCAGCCTATCAATGATTGCTTATTATCTTCTCATATCGGAGCAGAGTAGACCTGTCCTGTCTCTCAGCCAAAACCACCAAACACCCCTTAATATCTTCATCAGGGAGGAAACGACAGCTCAGATGGAGGTGGATACTCCTATCCTTGAAAATTAATTTAATATTGAATATTGCTATTATAGATTATTAAATAGAAATGTTATTAATGATCGATTAATAATTAAAATACCTAGCATCTCTTGTTATGACATTACATTTTTCTACATTGTCTGCATAACTAAAACTGATAATGGAAAAAATGTTTTAAAAGAAATAAAATATAAATGAACGCAGCTTTTAAGTATTTCAAATTTGTATGCAATATTTACTATAGGGCTCCATTTTCTTTGCTGATCTTTTTTTATGCTTCAATCTCAGGAGAGTCCTTGTAAACGAATGAGCTTTCCATTATACCCAATGAAAGTACTGGCAGTTTTAGCTCTCACTTTCCATTGTGCTCATTCACATCTGAGGCAGAAAAGATCCTCAGAAATCTGTATAGTAGATTCCACGACTACAATATTATATATAAAAAGTAATATGTTAAAGGTTGTGGTATGTTTTTTTACATTATCATGTGGATTTCTTTGAAATAGTAAGGCCCCCATTCAATTGCGATTTGGCCAATTGAATAGGGCTCTAAATAAGCACATAACATATTTTTTTAAAGAAGTTTTTAGTTAGTAAGCATCTATCCAAAAGTAAGGTTTTCACTAACTAAAAACTTTTTGAAAGAAAATATGCTCTGTGCTTATATAGAGCCCTATTCAATTGCCCAAACACAATTGAATGAGGCCCTAAGTGTTCAGTACAGAATTACAGTGATCCTTTAAAGATGTTTGAAATAATCCTAATAATTTTAAAAAATAACCTTTTACCATATTTATTCATTTTACATTTTGTAAAATTAGGAATAATAAAATAGGTTTAATAACAGAATGAGTCATTTTATCTATAATAATATGCAACATAAATATCATATAATGGTAAAATGATGAATAATAATAATACAACACCTTCACTAACCTGCAGCCTTATTAAATTGCAATTCAGCCAATTGAATAGGGCTCTATTTAAGCACATAAAATATTTTTTTACAGAAGTTTATAGTTAGTGAACTTCTATCCAAAAGCAAGGTCTTCACTAACTAAAAACTTCTGTAAAAAAAAATGCTGTGTGCTTATATAGAGCCCTATTCAATTGGCCAAATCTCAATTTAATAAGGGTGATGGTGTGGTATCATAGCTGACAATTGAATTGGTCCTGGTGTCCTATCCTGTTACGTTTACGGCACCAGTCCACCGCTGCAGTGCAGTGACCAACCACTAGATGGCGCTGACAATATTCCAGTGCCATATCATAGAGTCAAGGGGTTTTGGTTAGGGTTAGGATGAGGGTTAGTTTAAGGGTTAGGCTACCATTCTAAGGTTAGAACTTCTCTAACATATCTGCAGCACCATCTAGCGGATGGTCGCCGCACTGCACGGATCTGTGCCGTAACTATAACAGGAAAGAACCAGTCCTGGATTTGTAATATGCTCTGTTGAAGAAGACAGCTTAATAATGGACAAAAAATAAACCTATTATGTTCAACTTTGCTTCAATGGGGACAGCCATTTGTTTTTCTATCCTAATATAATTAGGCACCTGCAGAGATAAAGGGTGCAGATAAACTCACTTAGAGGACCTTTGTAGTCTTATATTTAAAATATACTTTTCTGTAGATCTACACTTGAAAAACAGGCAAAGTTTAGTAATAGTAAGTTTAGTAATAGTATTGTAAATTCTAATTTATTATATTATATATGCAATAGCTGTGGAATCTACCATTTTGTTTTCTGCTGATCACTTTTTCTGAGTTAGAAGGAGTGTTGATGAAGTTTCTGTCTGCTGAATTGGAAAATAAAATGTAAAACTGCCGGTACTTTAAACAGAACGCATGGAAAGCTAGAACATTTACAAGGACAGACCCTAGCACATATAATCAGCTCAAAAAAGAAAATGGAACCCAGCAATAAAGAATAATTACATATACAAATCAAAAGATTGTGTTTATCTTGTTTGTTTGATAAGTACAATTTGCCTATATACAGGTATAGGTATTCAAAACTCCATATAGAAACAAACATGGACCACAGATATCATTTAACAACATGAATAAATCAAAATACAATATACAGTAGGATAATCCTCCCCCTCAAGCTCTAGTCCAGCAATGAGGTTAAGTCCAATATGGAAGCTTCTAGATACAAGCAGAGTCTGCTAAAATGAAGCTATTATCTATGAATAGTTTTAAGCATAGCTGATCATTTTGAAAATCTCCCCAAACTACAATGAGTCCTTAAGATGGCAGAATGTATCCTTGCTTTTATTATCATATATTTCATACCAGTGGTAGAGCTAGGCTAAATATCGTGGGGCCCCCCTTGCATCTTCTCTATCTACCCTTAGGGGTCAATAAAAAAAAGCCCAAAATATATGTAGATGGTTAGATCACCCTTATGGTAATCAGACACATTTTCTATAAAATAATCATTTGCCAATCTATTTTAATAAATTAAGATTCCTCCTTTATTGCCAGTAGCAGAGGGTCCCTGCCCAGTTGTGGGCCTGGATGTACCACCAGTAGCTCAGCCACTGCTTCATACTCTTCATACTCCTCTACAGTGTCTACCATGTGTTGGCTTTCCATTGAATAAACCAATAACTACAATGGGGCAGGAAAGCTGAGGGACAAATATTACTCATTAGTAGACTTTTATTGTTTTCAGGTTATGTGTTTTCTCATTTTCCTCTCACTATCCACCATCTTTTTCTGCGGGAGGTGACATAAGTAATGTCTATGTGATTACACGTGTATCCGTTAGTCAGCTCTACCCTTAGGCTGTTGAGTCCAATCCTCCCATTTGTTTTCTTCCTGGTAATTGTGCATACAAAAGAATAGTAACAGGACATTGTATTACTATGTGCTAATGTGTTTGTGCTTCTAACATATGTAAATTACTTCTTGTGGGGAAATTTACAGCATGGTTTGCATTATTACTCTCTGCCCAGCTCATCAGGAGGTCAATTAGACCCAACCCTGAAAGTTACATATGTGTACAATCGCTGGATGATACACCCATATCAGGCTTGGTGTGGTAGAGACATTATGAGCACTTCAGAAGAACAGCTTTTACTGCAGCTAAGGATTCTGGGGATTGGTTTGCAGAATAAACCAACACTGTAGAATACGTTGCATAATAAGTTCTTACTATTTTTTATTTTATTCATGTCACAACTCAGGGGGCGGGGTCCAACTCAGCTCCAAAATTAAATAATCTTCAGAATATGTATGGATGTAGGGTCCTTTCCCTCTTCACCATCGCAAAACCTGACGGCTGCAGTTCCGCCTCCGGCTGACAGATGGCGCCACAGATTTTAGCATATATAAGGCACCCCGATAGAAGAGGCCTTGAGCTATGAGAGGCGTGCCCAAGGCCCTGGGGGGCCGAGTGCCCGCACTTAACAAAGCGATGGCTTCGCTGTCGATTCAGCGCCGTCAAGTTGCGCCACGTCGGAGGGGAGAATAGTTCTTTGCCTTCCCTGGAACTTGATGGTGCCCGAAAACTCACAGCGCCCTCTGGTGAATGGCACCTGTAACTGCAGCTGCCAGTGCTGCAGAAGAAGTGCGCAAGCAAAGAGGGATAGATCCCAGGGTTGGGCAAGTTCAGTCTTGTAGAGCCCCACACAGGCCAGGATTTGAAGATATCCCTGCTGCGTACAGGTGAGTGAATCGCTTCTTCAGTCATCCTGATTGATTCATCTGTGCACAGAAAGGATTTCCTCAAATACAGGCCTGTGTGGGGCTCTCCAGGACAGACTTGCCCACCCCTGTTCTAGATCTCCTCTCCTCAAGGCTCCCCAGACAGGTCAGGATTTCAATGTAACAAGGCAATTAGTACTCCACAGGCAATGGAGCCTCTAATTGCCTCACCTGTGTTCACACAATGTTACATTGAAATCCTGACCTGTCTGGGGAGCCTTGAGGAGAGATTTTATGATGAGAAGAGGGTAATTGTGCAAGTTTTCAGTCTTGTCGAGGTGCTCTAGAGAAAGCACTATTTACGCTTGACATTAAACTCAATAACAGGGCCCTCCATTCTTTTATAATTAGGTAAATTTGTTTTTGATTAGTACCTACCTTGTTTAGCACTAGGGATATGTAGGTGCATTACAAAAAAAGGTTAATAATAAACACATATATAGTTGTCAGTGTTGGGGACGTTTGTGATGTTGGTCACTCACTTGCGGCATTCGCTTGCCTGTGAATGAGGCGAGAAGTTGAGGCACGCGGGACTTAGGCTGCAGGCCCTCATCGCCAGCGACTGAAAAATGGCGGCTGAAAAACGTAAAAATTCTGAAACAGGATGAAAACGATGCTGAGCAACACCAGGCTTGCGGGACTTAGAAAATATACAACGGCAAAGACAGTAACACTTACACAAACAATGCCAAGCACGAGGGACTTAGAAAATACACAACGGCAAAGACATTAACACTTACACCAACAACGCCAGGCACGCGGGACTTAGAAAATACACAACGGCAAAGACAGTAACACACCAACAACGCCAGGCACGCAGGACTTAGAAAATACACAACGGCAAAGACCGTAACACTTACACCAACAATGCCAGGCACGCGGGACTTAGATAATACACAACGGCAAAGACAGTAACACACCAACAACGCCAGGCACGCGGGACTTAGATAATACACAACGGCAAAGACAGTAACACACCAACAACGCCAGGCACCCAGAACTTAGAAAATACACAACGGCAAAGACCGTAACACTTACACCAACAACGCCAGGCACCCAGGACTTAGAAATACACAACGGCAAAGACATTAACACTTACACAAACAATGCCAAGCATGAGGGACTTAGAAAATACACAACGGCAAAGACAGTAACACTTACACCAACAATCTTCCTGTGTGTCCTTTAATATCACTGAAGAAGTCCTATCTGGTTGAACCGCTTAGGAGCCTGTTATTTTGTTTTGTTGATACAGCTGTTTTTGGAGCATATTTTTTCTTCAGCTGTTGGTCCTGTCTCTCTCTCTCTCTCTCCTGTCTTTCCTCTCTCTCTGTCCTGTCTCTCTCCCTTGTCTCTCTCCTCTCTCTCCCTTGTCTCTCTCCTCTCTCTCCCTTGTCTCTCTCCTCTCTCTCCCTTGTCTCTCTCCTCTCTCTCCCTTGTCTCTCTCCTCTCTCTCCCTTGTCTCTCTCCTCTCTCTCCCTTGTCTCTCTCCTCTCTCTCGCTTGTCTCTCTCCTCTCTCTCTCTTGTCTCTCTCCTCTCTCTCTCCTCTCTCTCTTGTGTCTCTCTTTCTCCTGTGAAGGTGCTCATTGCAAGGCCTACAAGACTTTGAAAAAGGCTGGCAATGAGCTCCGAAGACCTTCGACGCTCATTGTGAGGCTCGCAAGACATAAAGAGGGAGAGGGTGCAAAGAGACACAGGGGTGAGAGAGGGGGGGAAAGAGACACAGGGGTGAGAGAAGGGGGGTTAGAGACACAGGGGAGGAAAATAAGGGGAAAAAAAACAAACGGCAGGGATGGGGCAAAGAGACAGCGGGAGGGACAGAGGGGGAAACAGAGGGGGAAACAGACACAAGAGTCAGAAAGTGGGGAGAGGCTCGCAATGAGCGCCGGAGGTGCTCAGCGCGAGGCACGAAAGTGGCGGGTTGGACGACGCCTGCAATGAGCGCTCATCGCGAGGCACGTAAAGTAGAAGGTGGGAGAGCCTTGCATTGTGTGGCAAACAGCATTGCCAGCCTTCAAATTTTATTGCCGTCATTTTTGACTGGAAAGTCGCTAGTTTCCATATAAACTTCATCTTCTCTAGGATTGCTCTTCAATATTACATGTTTTGTAGAACTTGACCTTTAGGCGTCTAATTGTTATTAATATATTAAATAATACAATTCACATATCAAAATGATAAAAAAAGTACTGAAATATTTTATATCGTATAAATAGTATAATAGTAAATATATAGTAGAAATAGTATAATAGTAAATATATAGCATAAATAGCATAATATATATATATATATATATATATATATATATATATATATATATATATATATATATATATGATATTAATCCAAAGTGTCAGTATAACATTGTCCATAACAATGTCCTCTGCTGTCAGCAGAGGGAAGGACTGGGCTTAGCGCTAGTGGGCGGCGCCGGTTTTATTGTGGGCGTGGTATGCACAGGTTTCTGACAGTGGAGTGGGCAGGGATAGAATGTTGTGACAGCCAGAGAGGGCGTGGTCTTGAGTTGGCGGCAGGTTGCTCAGCGCGGGAGTTTTCAATCTGGCGGGAGAGCGCGGAGTGTGATCGTGACAGACAGCGGATTGGGGCATGGAGCAGATCCCGGAGCTGTACGTTTTGTGTGACCCGAGGGAGCCGCCTGTTAGACTGAGCAGGTAACCAGGGCGGGACTTGTGATCATTACCCCTGGGGAGGGAGGCAGGTGCTGTTATAATTAGTGGGGCGGGGGTTATCCTTATAACACCCCACTGTATCATGTAATTGCCCCAGTGTGTTTATGTTCTTGCCCACATAAAGCCACAGTGTGAAAGCCTGCTTACAGACCAGCTCTGTTTATAACCCGTTGTCAGTAATTACCAGTATGGCATCCCATGCCGGGGCCAACCTGGCATCCTATAGGTGCTAATCCACTGCTTCATGGCCTTTTATTTATTTATTTATTTATATATATATATATATATATATATATATATATACCGGTGTATATATATATTTATTAAAACTAAGGCTGATTTTTTATTTTTTTATTATGATTGAATTAAAATAATTAACTTCATAAAAAGTCTTGCTTTAAAATGCATACATCTATTAAGGCACTGTAATTTTAGAGTAATCTACAGGAAATTAATAGCATTTTTTTATCATTTATGAAAATAAAATATATATAATATAATATATATATATATATATATATATATATATATATAATTTTTAAAGGCATGAACAAGAGCTGAAATGTTGACCCCACTATATGCTTTGTGTTAATACACCAAGCTATTTTTGCACAAACCCCCCTGCGTGTTCATATATAAGTTTGATGTCTGATGCAATATTAAGTGAGGAAATACCACTCAAAATATTGTGTCTAATAATATACTGCTAGCCCAATAAGGAGGGCAAGCACGCACAGGATGAACTAAAACCAGTATTGATACTCATTTAGCATTCTACCTATTTTTTTTGCGAAAGGTCACATTACCTGGGAAATTTTGGGTACCGAGTTATAGCTTCACAGGTTACTCGAGTTGCCTAAATGACACTGATTGGGTGATGCACTTCCTTATTTATTGTACATTAAAATGACATAACTTACGTGACAATGCAGGTTTCTATGCGTGACACAATGTGTGTGGGAGACACGTTCTTGTCATACTTACTGTAAAGATCTACTATCTAATGTCTGTAAAATGTTGAGTCCTCGCTGCAGTGTTTTACGGAGACATATCTGTAGCAAAAAAGTTTGGAGTTGCTTCTTGAATAAATTAAATATTTTAAAAAGTTAAATCCTTACCATCCATGTGCATATATGTGTATCATATGCATTGATAATTTGTTCTCTGATTTATTACTTTTATCTACTAGGATAGTGTTTAGTATGAACTTTTAAAGCATTGATAGTCGGTTGAGTAAACAATAGGGTTAATACTGTGGTTTGGCCCACCATGCTGTTAATTAATAACTATGGTACTGTGTATGATGGCTTCCATGTCTACCGAATGGGCTGTTGAATTACAATAGCTAGCACCTATTGAGGACAGTGATGACAGAATTGGGTCCTTTCCCGTTTGAAACTTGACAAAAATCTGCCAGCAGTGCCGCCCACTAACTGATAGATGGCGCTGCCGATTTTCAGTCCGATACCATAGAGATAGGGTTAGGTAAACTTTGAGGGGAACCTAAGGTTACAACTTGTGTGAAATATCGGCAGCGCTGCAAAATATCTGCACCGCCATCTAGCAGCCACTTGCCAGCACTGCAGCTGTTAGTGGTGACAAATTTATAAAGGGATAGATCACAGAATTGTTGTCTCCAATAATCTTTCTGATATCTTCTACACCGCGGGTCCTCAACCTTTTTATACCTACCGCCCACTTTTGATGGTAACATTTCCTTACCACCCACCGGGTGCCGCAGTTACTTTACCCTCTCATTTCTGGTTACATAAATCATATGACCCTAGCTATGTATTGCACTGTACGTACTAGCTAGTGATCCGGTCCTGACTGCTGTACCTAGGCTCCCTCACCGGGTCTCCGGCGTGTGACGTCACTTGTCAGCTACACCACCTAGTGATTACCCCGCCACCCATCATGAACGCTTGAATCGCCCACTAATGGGCGATAGGTACCAGGTTGACTACCACTGTTCTAAACCAATAAAATATATTATTTAATATTTTTGTAGTGCTGCAAATTCTCCTTCTGGGAGGAGTCCATAAAAGGTACCCAAAGCTTCTGTGACCATGGATGTCTTGCTATTTAATTTTGAAGTTTCTTCATAAATATAAATAATTCATTAATTATACATTTTCCAATCTTTTTCTCTCCCTGTACAGCAGCACCTCGGGCTCCTGTTTTTCTGCTGTGTTGCCTAACACCCTCCCGCCCCAGCTGCTGATCTTTGGGTTGGGGGATTGGTCCGGATTATCCTCTGAGGGCAGAGTAGAGGTGAAACTGGAGGGGAGCAAAGCAAAAGAGTGCAAACTTGGGACGCTGACTTCTGAATCCAGGTGAGTTTGTGAACTTCTATATGTAGCTATGCGTGTGCACCTCCACTTAAGTATGTAATGGTTCTACATGCACTACATTGCACATATATGTAATCCTGCAACCTTCTCTACTATTTCTCCCTTACATACACCGCTGTTATTGCATCTTCATAGAGTTTCCAGTTTATGTAATGATGCCCTCCAGAGCATCTTGCAAACCTTTACCTTCAACGTGAGACTTCATTGCTCCATCACGCAGCTTTTGCACATCGGTCCTGCAATTCTAAACACAAAATATATTAACCATCACTCAGTTTTGCTGCACCCTCTGCTGATGCCCCCATGCGGCTGTCACTCTATACTTGCCGGCTGTACTTTGCTTTTTCTGTGTCTACTGTAACACCACTGTGCCACTGCACATGAGCCTATTATGCCTTTTTATTACCCCGACACATTCCTACACAAATCTCACATCACTTTATTCTACTCTGCTGTACACCCTTTTTTTTTTTTTCCTGCGCACATTTCTAACTGTCAAATTGCTAAACTGTATATGGAAACCCACAGCAGATTTTCTGTATTTATAGGTGCTTCCTTTGGGACTGCGGATCCAATAATGACTTGGGCAAGGGGGAGCTGCGCATCAGCATGGTATTACAGAAGGATGTCATATGTCTGAACAATATATATGTTTAATTATTTAGTGTGTGAGAGCAGTAGGCTAGCACCTGCGTGTTTATGTATACATGTGATGAGGTAGAAGTGTGTGCGTAGGGTGGTATCTTCCTTCACAGTGTATATATATATATATATATGTATATATATATATATATATATATATATATATATATATATATATATATATATATATATATATAATATTAGTGTGTGCATACCATGGTATAGCACTGTACTGCACCACTGTATGATGAGTACAATATATGTTTGGAAAAATCTGATTCTCTAAGTGCACACTTAGACAAGGGTAATGTCATCAAGCTAGTTTTTATTAAGCAAAAAATAAGGAATGTGATGTCCCTGGAGGCACCCTTGATATTTTGGTGCAGGTTCTGTGTATTTTGAGAGGGGCCTTTACATTTCTCTATGGATAGAGCTAGCCGTTCTAGTTACACGTGCCTACTTTAGATCATGTAAAGGGGTACAAAAAATCTCAGTTAATATAATCGCTCCCTCTACTGATGAATGAGCACACACCCTCAAGCTCCAGTTTTTAGTCCGTCTTGAAGACAGAATAAAATGCTCTTATGCTAATGGCTTGCAGAACTGCTATAATTTCAGTATTGTTACATATTCATAAATGTGATATTGCCCCAAACTAGGTTGGTAATTTTAAGAATGAATTGGTACCAGCCTTAACCAATCATAATTCAGATTGTCTTGATGTAACGCGATTTGCTGACTCAGCCATAGGCACCTTTCCATTCAGCTTTCTATATCACAAATGTATCTGTCAGGTTGCTTTTAAAGGTCCTGAGGTGAAACAGAAGCGCGGGAAGAGGAAACGAGTGAAGGACAAAGAGGAAGAGAATGTTTGTCCTAATAGAGGGGATGTGAAGGAATCCAACCCTCAACAGAAGACCAAGAAGGATAAGGCAGTGGCGCTAGTCAAGCCATTTTCTCCAGCAAAGGGGAATGGAGTAATTGCAGGTTAGATTAGTAAGGAATTGCTGATCGTGAAGATCAGTCGCTTGAAATGACAGTCTTATTTTTGACTAGTAATATATATCATTAACACTTAGTGTGATTTTGTGGAAACATATCTTATTGTATTAAAGTTGTGCCTAGGGAACTTGGCTACCCCTAGTACACCTGGTCAATGAAGACTGAAACGTAGCTGGTTCTCCTGTTCTAGCAAAAAATTGCCTAGTATTTCTAGGCTAGGCCATTCTTTTGCGTGGGACACATTTGATAATGTTTTCTGCATATGGCATCGGAAGACAGTAATGGTTCTCTGTCCATCTCATCTCTGACTCATGGATTTATATATCTATGACTCTTTATATTATTATTCCTTTTTATTCATTTTTCAGTTGTTAAATGTATTGCTCAGGACAAAGGAATTGGGTAATTAGCCATTCTTCAAATAAATCTATCCTTGGAATGATGAAATGTCTTATTCCTCCTGTGTTGAACAAAATACAGCACAACCCAGAAATTACCCTTAATGTAAATTGATCAAAAAGGATAATAAAATCCACATATGCACTCACAAGTCCATGGAGTTTCCTGAATAAGTCATTGATGAAATGCATAGTGTAGGAGATGGATGTGTATGCTCTTATGTCCTGTCTGGAGCTGATTCTTTACGTCAAGCTATTAGCAAACTTTGTAACAGAAAATATTTTCTTTATAGATGCAAAATGTCAATAGCAGTTAGGGTACTGCGGTTATATTGGTCACAAATACTGCAAGCATTGTTGGACATATTGGGCCTCATTCAATTGCGATTTTGCCAAATGAATAGGGCTCTAAATAAGCACATAGCTTATTTTTTAAAATACGTTTTTAGTTAGTGAAAACCTTGCTTTTGGATAGATGTTTACTAACTTAAAAATGTCTTTAAAAAATATATGTTATGTGCTTATTTAGAGCCCTATTCAATTGGCCAAATTGCAATTGAATGAGGGCCATTGTGTCCAGGGGAACTACAAAAACAGAGCAAATTTGCATCTATATGACATTTTATTTTAAACCTCATGGTAATTGTGAGAGCAATATAAAGATTTTAGTAGCCTTTTATGGGAATATAATTCAAAACAATTGGGGAAACTTTCAAAGCGCACTCTAAAGCTAAAAAAAAAAAAAAAAGTGTGTGATATATATAGGAAAGATAATATTAATGCATACAAAATATTGGTTTATATTTTTTATTTGTTTTAAGTAGTAATTGTAATGAAAATAGCACCATATAATGTATTATTTGTATCAAAGTTGTTCAAATCTTGCCCAGTACTACATAGATATAATTTCAGGCACAAAAATTGCAAGTTTTCCTTAAAGATTTCTATCTGCTCAGATACATGACTGATTTTGCCAAGAGGCTTTGTCAAATGACAAATGGGACTTCTACGGAAATACCTTGCAAAGAAAAATTACCTTTTTTTCTCTTAATTTTCTTTTGTTTTTTTTTGTCTTGTGTTTGTCCTCTCCTGTGCCTCTCTTCCTTTATTTTTTTATTTTTTTTTATTTTTTATTAAATATGCATTTCAATAGTTTTCCCAATTTACTGTATATGACAATAATCAGTTGCTTTGCATTAATGGACCTTCATGGACATCTTAAACTAATCTATAGATATGCACCCCACACTGAGTACATGAGCATTTTACCAAAATCTTTCTTCTAGTTTTCTAGGTGCTGTCATTAAGTTGTTTTACGCCATACTGACTTTCTGCATCTGATGTTGTAGGCTCTCCCACTGGACGCTGGGGTCATACCCTTTGCCCTATGGACTCTGAGACGGTGATCCTGATTGGTGGTCAGGGAAAAGGCATGCACTTCTGCAAGGATGCCATGTGGAAGCTTGCTACAGGTGAATAATTACACTAGCAACACACCTTGTCCAGTCACCACAAGTCTCTATAGTTTATTAATATTTTTATTACCATAGACATTCTTTTTAAATAAAAAAACATTTTCCACTTCAGACAATATCAGGTGGTCCCAAGTGGATGTCTTGTCCGATCGCTCATCCCCAGAGGCACGCACTGGTCACACTGCAGTCTTTGATCCGGCCAGTCGACGAATTTATGTATTTGGGGGGTCGAAAAACAGCAAGTGGTTCAATGATGTTCATATTTTGGATACAGAGGTCTGGAGATGGAGAAATGTGGAGGTGAGAGAGCTGCAAGGAGGGTACATAGGGAGAGATAGTAAGTGGACACTGACAAATTAGTTTGTATTATCATCTGTGAATACCTGCTTAATAAAATATAACTTATATTTAGTCCTTTTATATGTGTTGTTGCTTTTTAAACATGCTTCAATGGAATACAACTGAAAGTACTGCTATAACATTCACCCTTTCTCTAATCAACAAAAAAATGTACAGTTTCGCACTTAAGATTATATATATATATATATATATATATATATATATATAATTATTTTTGTTTAATTTACATTTCATCCTCAACCTCTTAGTTTTGCCCTGAGTATAAAGCTTTTTCCATGTGTATATTATTGGAGGCAAAGTGCCTTAAAATAAGTTAGCCTATAAATAAGCAAATTATTACTAAAGCCTTGTGTCTTTTCTTATTGGTTTTGATAAGTGATTTGTCCAGTAGTTGTTTAAAGTCATAGTGCATTAGGAAGATACAGGATTCCTGCACATTTTGTCTAGACTAATAGATTACCATGGCAGTTTGACACTGTATTGCTGATATTATATGCCCACTGCAAGCTTGTATCCTGAAGAAGAGCGAGTGCAATGCTCCAGTAGACTACACAGGCCATATTTATTTGTATGGTCGTACAATGTTATGTCCGTTTTAACTTGCCTACTATTTTCCAGTCCAACCCCTTTTTCCTACTCCTCCATCTGGGAGGATCCAGCTGCCATACTGGTCCACCACAAGCAATTCACCCCCTCTTTGTCTATAACGCTTGCTTACAAGAGCAGATCTCTCAATTGTGTCTGTATAAATATGTAGACGTTTATAATGTTTGTATTCTGTAATCACTGCATCACTTGCACTTATCACTACAGAATATGTTGGAGCTTTATAAAAAAAATATTATTATAAGAATAACGTCCTTTCCATTTCTTCACCTACTTCCCGTTCTCCTTTTTCTTTCCCTTCTCTTCATTGTATTTATTTTCTTTTCATTCAAGCTCTCTGTTGTGTTCTTCTCTCTCGCTATTCATAAACCCATGTTGTCCTTTCTTTCAGGCTCGGGGTAAGGTTCCCCCTCTCTCCTATCACAGCTGTTCTTTGTTTCTTGGGGAGCTCTTTGTCTTTGGAGGAGTCTTTCCACGCCCCCACCCTGTACCAGATGGCTGCAGTGACTCTCTTTATATTTTCGATCCACAACATGAGATCTGGTATCAGCCAATCGTCCTGGGAGAGAAGCCCTGTGCACGCTCAGGGTGAGAGAGCTCTAGGGAGAGAGAAGAAAAAGCCCTACCCTACATAAAAAACAAAACAAAAACAGTGCTTTAAAATTAACATCTATAAGTATATATTATATTTACTGTGGAGCTTTCTTTTCTGCGCTGATTTTTTATTTGAAATATAAGTATACAGGTACCCTTTTTAAGGAAGATAAATCTAGGAGGGGGGGGACTCCTTGGCAGATATTCACTCACAGAAATAATTTCAAATACTTCAGATCTCTAAAGAAATGTGTTTTGTCTTTTTAGTTGGCACAGATTCGGAAAAACTTGGACCAATATATTTCTAGATTATTTAAAGTTTAGATAAAACGGCCCTTTGGGATGATCTTCACCTTTTTTATATACACAAATTCCTTATCACATGGTGACAAGTCAATTTAAAAAGACCACTGAAGTCCAATATTGGCTCTTTTAAATGGCTAGACATGTTAATGGATGCAGCGTGTTTTTAGAAATTAAAAATAAACACACTTTAATTTTATGTACTGATCTACACACTGGTGTAATGTGTTCGGCCATTGCTTTGTTTTATGACCTGCTTTTGTTGGCAGTGATTACAGCAGAATTCCTAAACCCTTAAGAGGACTACTGTACGAACGTTTTGTTTCTTTGTATGTTTTTTAGGCTTGCTGAGAATTGAGTATATTATTAAAAAATTAGCTTATTTTTCATGTTTTATTTCATGTAACCCCATTTTGAAGTTATGATCAAGCACTACATTCTTCCTTTTTTGTTTTATTACACTAGGTGGCTTCTATGTAAATTATGGGCGGTATGTACGCGGATGTGCACATAGTTGCTTATGGGCTCGCTCAGAGCACAACCCAATAATTTACATAGAAGGTCTCTAGAGTGATAGAGCCCAAAGAGGACATGAAGTGCTTGATCAGAGTTGAAAATAGTCATAGAAATAATAAAAATAAGATTTAAAAAAAAAAAAAAAATATAAATATGCTCAGTTCTCATACTTTGGCGCATAAACAGATAGTATGTCATAAAAAAAAAAAAAATACACTGGCCATTTTAATTTGCAGGATCTTATTTCTTTAGAAAGCTGATGAAAAAACAAGCAAGACTCCCCATTATAACTGCACATATTAGTTTTTAAAACTTAACAGCATTTTGGTCATTATCAAGCCAATTCATTAAAATGTGCTCACTACAAATATGGGGTTACTGTGGTCCTTTAATCAATATGTTACTGATGGGACACAGAATTTCTGTAATGCATGTAAAAGATCAGGATATAAACTCTTTACAACAGAACTTTAAATACTATAAAATAAATTCAATTTTATCCCTCAGCTCTACCATGTTATATCACAAATTGTTTCACATCACAATCAGTATTCAGAGCATTATATCTATCTGTCATTTTTCCTATTGTATTATTTTCTTATAGTGATGTTGACGTCAGATATAACAGGGGTTGCTGGGGTTTTAGGGTACATAATCTTAATTTCTTCTTTCCTTCTCTCCCATAGACATTCAGCATGTTTGTTACACAGAGAGCTGTATATATTTGGGGGCTGGGATACCCCTGTGTGTTTTAATGACCTCTATGTATTGGATCTGGGTAAGTGCCATAGAGGACAGTATTCTGAAATTGCATGTAAAAGTCACATATTCACACAACCCAAACGGTCTTCTAAATCTTTTTGTCAAATTCACTTTGTGGTTTTTGTTTTTAAGGGATTTTTTTTTTGCTGGTTCTCCTCATGGAGATTTTAGCAGATCCACAACCTACACAGTGCTTGGAGCCTGAACAAAATTGAGATTTACTCACTCCCTCCATGGGAAGATTTGTCATTGTGCACCTATTTAAGAGTCTCTAACAGGAGAAGGTAGAATTGAATGTAATAGTGTTAGAAGCTTTTCCTGTGCCAGAAAACCTTTCCATTGTTGGAGAAACCCAGCACTAGATCTTAGTAAATACTGTTCTTTGGAAGGTACTTCTATATATTTATATATATATATATATATATATATATATATATATATATATATATATTTGTGTACACAATCTTGTAATGTTTTAATTGTCTCTTTTAAAGTGACGCAGCAAAGGTTAATTATCAGCAGAAGTAATTTATATATTTGGTCTCATTTTAAAAACTGAATATGTCTACTTTCATTGAAGTTTGCTGTTTTTACCTGTCTGTCAGTCTTTTTTTTATTTATTTATTTATTTATTTATTTTTTATTATATTTTAAATTACTGCATAGTGTAATTTCTATTTCATGCATTATTTATTTCTCTTTTTTTTTTTCTTCTTTCTTTTCTCCGTTTCATGTTTTTGTTTCCCATCGGCAGGGCTTATGGAGTTCTCGCCTGTAGAAGTCAAGGGTTCATCTCCATCTCCTCGCTGGTAAGTAAATCTGAAAGCTGAGCTTCCACTCATACAGGGATTGGTGGGATACAGATACATAGATCCCTGAGTTTGCAATCTAATATACAGAAACATAAATTTACATATAAAATTCAGGGACGTAAAGCACACCTTAACTCTGCAAATTAATAATAAGGTAAGTACAATAACAGCAACAAGACTAAAAGTTCCAGAATGCTTTGTGTCAAACCCTGTGATGACATCACTCAGAGATCAGACAGTCTTTGCACATGAAATTCGTCCTTGCAAAACTAATCTTGTTTCTACACAATTGATTTGGAGAACCTAGCTCCATGCACAAGTAATTTTACATGTATCATACACCAATATCTGTAAAAAAAAAAAAAAAAAAAAAAAATTACAAGTCCCAAAATACATTGAATCAAACACCTTGATATTACCCATAGATCATCCTGCCCTGGGGGGAGTCCTAATGTGTAATGTACACAATGTGTTCTTGTCCATGAAAGCTATAACAGACAATATAGTTAATCCCACCATTTTTTCCTAGCTGGCACACGGCTGCTTCTGTCTCTGATACTCATTTCCTGATCCATGGAGGCTACGACGGAAACCGGGCCCTGAGTGACACACACATTTTCAGCACAGGTAACCTATAATGAAGCTAGATTGATAGTTTGCATGATCTTCTTGGGGAATGGAGTTGTGATGCTATTTGAGACCAGTATAAAAGGTATGTTGAATGTAGACTTCAGTAGAAAAACAAGTTGTGGTTGTTTTACAAAGTAAGTTGCATAATGAAAACTATATTCGCTCCATGAAAGGGCCACTGGTGTGTTGTATTAATAGTATTATCTTTTGAAGAACGAGAATATTGTGCAAAATGTTTTTTTTTTTATAATGAGTAACAATAAATACATCTTTACATTCCTAACTATTTTGATTGAATGGCCTTTATACCCAAATACTACCCTGAAAAGAGATTTAGGAATCTGTCTATTCTAAACTATTATTCTGCAAACCTAATTAAAGGGATTAGTTTTGTTATTTGGTACAATTAAAAATTGGTTTGCATGTAGTTCGCCACAACACACTTTAAGCAATAAATTAAGTAATCATGAGAAGCAGCAAAGTATTAGATCTCCGTTCCAGATTTGTTCCCGTTCACTGACCATTGAGATCAAAGTCAATATTCCAATCTGTCTTAGCTTTCTTCTAAAGAATAAACTACATTCTAAAATATTCTATCATATCTTACTCCGTGTTTATGCTTTTCCTGCTAACTACCACCCGTCAGTGTTTATTACCTAAGATAACCTACAGAGCCAGTGGGGAGGATCATAAGTTATTTCTGCCTAAACATCAACATCATTAATCTAACTTTTTTTTGTATAACAATCAACTACAAATATCTTCATTTCTACTTAATTTTAATATGTTATAATTGGAAATGTGGCAGTGTTCCTTTTTTTTTTTTATTGTTTTCAATAGCAGGTTTATTTTATGTAAATAAGTAATTTAAAGTTGGGGATTTCTACATATTATCCTGCAACATAACCAAGTCTTGCTCCACTTATCCATGCTTATTATGAAGGTTTTTACTTTTGCACAACTGTTATCAACACACAATACAAAATTTTAGATAACTATAAAAAAAAAAAAAAGAAGAAAAAGAAACAAACTAATAAATAAATCACCTATTGGATTCATAGTGGGAATACAGGAGCACCCTTTATTTTTAACTTAAGGAAGGTTGAAAATCCAAAGTCTAGACTAATATGTTCCCTGACAAATCTGCACTCATTCAATATTGCTGCCTCCATTATGTTTCTCTCCCAATCCCCCCGTCATATTTGTTCATTTTTGTTAACAGGATTTTTTTTTTAAATATCCATGTGTATAAAGTTTCCCGTTATTGTCATATGCGTACACCCTTATGGTTTGGAACATGAATGCACCTTCTTATCTCGTGAACTGTGGAGGGAGAAGGGTGGGGGGTTTGTTATTGTACCTTTTGGTATCTTACAACCCTGCACACACATTTTAGAAACCTCTTAAGCCATTCTGCAGTTATTTAAATGCTCCTCGCACAAACATTCATAAAGATACAGGCAACAAAATGTTTTGATTGATTTTTTTCTAATTTTAAATTTGCTTACATACTTTGGTGGTCTTTTCAGGGGACCTTAAAAGAGTATTAAGGTGTCAAACTGAAGGTCACCTACACTGGTACAGAAATTACAATTTGGAAAGAACTGATTTTGGCAATACTCCCTGATGCCACCTTCTCTCCCTGATGCCACCTAGTGATGGTCAGTTGACCATGCCATTACCCTGCAGTACATAGTGGGTATATTCACTGTCTGCTCAATCAGAGCTCCATCAATGTAGAGGGATGATAATGTGAGTCCCTAATGGCTTTTTCTTAAAAAAAAAAAAAAATCTTAAACATTACAAATGGGAGTTCATATTATTAAATCATTCAAGTATCTTAACATATGATTGACTTTTAAAAACCTTTGCATATTTTGTTTAGTGTGTTACCTTCTGATTGCAGATTTTTGTTTGTCCCAAGTTGAAAAATGCATAGTTATATAATATAATTAGAATAACAAAAATATCTTATCTGTTTATAGTCACCAAGACTTGGACATCTCTTGTTCACACTTCTCTGCCTTGTTCTCCTCGTGCTGGACACTCCATGCTGCCCCTGCCCTTGATAAAAGGAGAAGATGGTGAGGAGGAGGCCCCACGGGACCTGCTTATTTTTGGAGGAGGTGACAACGAGGAAACTTTTTACAGTGACACTGTCAGACTGCCTCTAGCAGATCTTCTTAACCAGTGATCATGCAGATGTCATAATCACTCCTTGTGCCTGTATATAATGTTTTTTTAGTTATGTTGCCTGTATATAATCTCTCTTATGATAATGGAACCTCATTTTATATGTTGGGAAAGCAGTATGCATTAAATAACTCAACATTGACCCTGCAATGGGTAGCCATCTCTAAATGACTCACTTTCTCAGTAGTTTGTATTTGTGTTACCTTTTGTATATTGTAAAAATATATATATATGATCACCAGGGCCTTTAATAGGCTAGAGAGTTTTTTTTACTGAACAAAATATCAGTTCTTTAATTAAAATGTGAAATGTTGACTTTACTTTTGCTTCATGAACGTTTCTGAGCTTGTCACTCATACATATAGTCATGCTAAAACACATTCACCAGGTTTTCATCAGCATTGTATCTCAATCTGATAACAATCTCCCATTTACTTAAATGGAAAGGGGACAGGTTGTTTACTTAACCCAGCAACACCATGAAAGGGAAAAAAATCGGCACATTGATACTTTATTTTTAAAATGCTTGAAACATTTGGACTGTCTAGAGAGGGTGAATTAAGTAAATTTCAGCAACTTGCTAGGGCCACCATTATGTATTGCCTTCTTTGTGACCTGGGTACTGAAAATTCTTCTAGTTTTTGGATCTCAGCACAATATTTCGTTTTTCTAGGAGCAAATGAGGGCATCCATTTTTAAAACAAAAAATAATGCTTATGGCTAGATATTTTTAGGGGCCATAATAACACATTTTAGGAGCCTGGACCCCCAAGATATCTCTACCCCTGCCTGAGGTTCTGTGGCTTCCTGAGAAAAGAAGTGTATACTTTGTCCAAGATCTTTACTTCATTCTATCCCAAGAATATGAATTCTTACAAATGTGTTTGATCACAAACCTATACAAATATCCATATTGTGTTCCAGTCTTTTTGCTCTGACACAGCACTCTGCCTTCTGGAATACATTAGATATCCAGCTCCTTAAAGGGATATGGAGAGTTCCCTGTTTTTCATATTAAAATATACTACCTAAGTGATTATTTGCATATTTAAAAATAATTTTATTAACAAGTGTTTAAAAGCACCGTTTTACTCACTAAAACCTTACAAACAGTCTCTGTAATTGTCTGACTCCCTGTAGTTCATGCATGTAATACTAGATGTACTAGTCACTCAGACTGTGTCTTAGCAGCACGTTACTAAAAATATTTAATGTGGTAAATGGGAAAATAGACATGGTTTTAGTTCCAGCATCCGGTGTGGACCAGCCATACGGTAGAGACACCCCCACTTTACCTTTCAACTGGGAATCCTAAGAGGGGGACACATGAGGTGCTGGCTGCCTTGGGACAGGAGGTGGTGGTTGGGGGGCATGTTGTTTACCAGGAAGTGTGGCTTCACTCCATCTACAATCCCAGTTTTGTAAGTTACAGCATTTCAGCTGTTTCTTCCCAATCCTTGTGGCAGTGGTTCTGCTTTCTTTAACACCAGCATATTATCCTCTCGCTGAACATGGTTTAATGCCTTTTCAATGCCATAAAAGAGGGCAATTGCTGCCAATGTTAGACCTCAAGGCCTTGGATCTGACAATAGTTGTGGTCATTACCATATATGGTACACTGTCTTTTGGCCAGGCCATCAGGTCAGACATGGCAATTGCCTCATGGTCAACACTAGGTGTTGAGGTTCAGGCCATTTGCTTTGTTGCTGTGGGCTCTCTGTTCCTATCTGCAAAAATCCAAGCAACATTATGCTTATTCTCAGTGGCCAGTTAGATTTTATGGGTTTTGTCTACATATGTAGTGAGATATAATTTGTACCAGAAATGTGGTTTGTGGGAGAGTGTGGTGTTTCACTTTATGCAGTCTGCAGTGCCCCCCCACACACACACACACACACACACACACACACACACACACACTTTGCCCAGTGTAAAAGATGGTAGTGTTAGGGTGTAAGACAAACCAGTCTTATCTCTTGTTTGCTCTCATCCTTTACAGGCACCATCTACTTCTTTGGCTTTCTCACCATTATACATAGTTTGACAGGTAAAGCAGTAAACAAGTCTCCATAACAGTTTCTAGAACTTTTTGGTAAAAGGTTCAAAGAACATTTATGGGTCTATATGCAATTGGTAAGTGTTGACTTCTCTTGGGTACCAACTTATTCCCTGGAAACCAAGGGTGCAGTAATAAATCAATTTCAATGTAGTAGAAGTTGGTTCTGATAGATCTTAGTAGGGTTAGGAAGATGGTGATTAAGCATCCCATACCTCTTGAAACTCAACAACTTGCAGACATAGAGCCTCATTCAATTGCAAGCCCGTAATTACTTCCACAGTGAACTTTTGGCTACGGGACAAATGTTTTCTAGACTTTTAGATGTGTTCAATTATAATCACAGGCTCGCAGTTTTGATGAACTTATAAATAGCATTTCAGGGGGCATGATCATGTGATATTGTAATAATTAAGCAAGCCCGTAAGTTACGTTTTACATTTTTTTTAAACAATGAGGTTACAATTAACCTGCAATTAATACACAAAATGAATAATGTTTGCTGATCGGGTTGCACGCAAGCAAACTTGAAATACATTAAAGCATCCATTTAAGTCCATGTGGATGGCCTAATATGTATTAACCCCTTGATTTCCAGGATCGATATAACATGGAAATGAAAGTTGTTTTTTTAATATAAATTAGCCAATTGAATAGGGCCCATATTCGGCGGCTTCTACTAACCATTTCCATGTATGGATTGTTTAAATAAAAAAAAGTGGTTCTTCATCCTTGGTGTAGAGCAGGTCTATATATTTTCTAGGATCCAACAGCCAGCACCACCTGAAATCAATGTGGCCCTATCTAATTTCGTCTTTTTTTTAACTATCGCAGATGAGGAAATCAATGGATCTCTATTTGCCTTCTCTGTTATATAAGTGTGCTGCACGTGAAGAGCTGCCTCCATATGACCTGTAAAGAAAGACATGTAGGCGAGCCTGTCCCTCACTCATTGCTTAATTATAGAGCCCTGCCAGTGTTTTTTGAATATGAATTCCCTCAATGCCCCAAAGCCCAGTACTCCATGAAAATGTCTGGTAGTCTTGGCACAAAGATCAGCCATATTTTATGTGGTATATATAAGAAAACTGGGTTCTTTGGTGCATTGACAGGCACAGTCACTTTTCTTCTATTACCTTCAGAGCATTACTATTTCCAACATTTACAGATCATTGCAGGAAAAGAGAATTCAGGCTTGCAGATCAAACACTCGTATAGCTATGCCAAGATTTGATGATATCGATGTGTACTGGCAAGATTATCATTTCTTCAGTCATCCTGATTGACTCACCTGTGCACAGAAAGGACTTTGCTCACACGTGAGCTAGACGTACCATGCCTTGCTGACCTTACAATCTAGCATATGTAGCGGATAATTCTGTCCTTCTGAGCCTACACTCTAATATATGAAAGGGGGGAGGGGGTACTACCCTGCTGAGCTTACACTATATTATAGGGAGAGCGTAGCCCTCACTTTTTATGTTACACTATATTATATCACCGTGTAATCAGTAATGCTAGTAGTTCCCAAATTAATATATTTTGTAACTGCAAGGGTAAGTATCATTAACTATAACAATAATCACTTTAATACATTTTTGATCACAGCTGCAAAAACAGTTAAAAAATCCTGGATTGGGAAAACGAGATAAAAGTAGGCTAATTTAATGAAATATATTGCCACAAAGTTGTATCTAATCTCCCATTGGAGGGGCAGTATTATTTCTACCCTGTAGATGTGTGTGCTTAATATAATGAGGACTTATCCAGTCCCCAGTTGTTATCCCATGCTTACCCTGTCCTTGTGGATACACTATATTATGCTAGCGACTTGCCCGTCAAAAATGGCGGCAATACAATTTGAAGCCTGGCAATGCTGTTTGCCACACAATGCGCGGGTCTCCCCCCTCTAACTTGTGGGCCTCGCGATGAGGCGCTCATTGCAGCAAAGTCGTGCGGGTCATGCCATGAGCGCCCGTAACTTTTAACATTGTGTGACCAACATTTGTAACTTATCACAACTATTATCATACTAGGAAATTGCCCCCCATTGTAAGGCTGGCAATGCTGTTTCCCACACACTGTGAGGCTTTTGCTCCTCTGAGCACCATTTGCATTGCGCGCGCTGACTGCCGTTGGTTTTATTTTAAAAGTCCCGCGTGCCTGGCGGCGTTAGTGTCTTCGGCATCATGTATTTTCTTAGCTCTGCGTGCCTGGCCTTGCTGAGCCTCGTTTTCATCCCGTCAGAATTGGTTTACGTTTTGTTGGACACTTTTTTTTTTTTTTTTTTACAGCTTTAGCAATTTTTGATCATTAAAAAACACAAAATATACCTCAAATTACCTTGCAATCTCACTCACAGGCTCCCTGGCTCTCCCACTGGGCTGTGTGTGAGTGTGAGAAATTAATTTGAGGCATATTTGTGTGTATTTGCAGGTTTTTCCAGTTTGGTGGTTTGGCCATTAAAGTCATATTTTTGCGAGCCCCGCAGTCCATCTACATGCTTCGGGTTCTAAGTGATTAGGGACGTAATTTTGCGTCCGTAGCAAAGTCCAGGGGCCTTGTGATGAGGCCTCATTGCAGCTAAGTGCTGCGTGTCTTGGGATGAGCGCCAGCTAAGTCCCGCGTGTCCACCCCTGCAATGAGAGCCTTACCTGCATGCTTCAACTGCTCGCCTTGCTTTGCGAGGCTTGCAGTACAATGAGCGCCATATTGCAGCCTAAGTCCTGCGTGCCTCAACTGCTCGCCTTGTAAGGATCGCAGTGAAATGAGCACCTTTGGCGCTCATTGCAGCCTAAGTCCCGCGGGCCTCAACTGCTCTCTTTGCGAGGCTCGCAAAGCGTGATGACATCTCGCTGGACGACAACTATATAGGTGATATATAGTTGTCAGTGTGTGTCCCGTTACGATGTTGGTCCTGCTGTTGCAGCCTGTAGGGCGCAACTGCAAGACGAGCTGTCGACCGCAAGGTGAGCAGTCGAGGCACACAGGACTTGGGCTTGCAATGAGCGCCACAGTCGCTCATCAAGAGGCCAGTAGGACTTGGCCTGGTGCACAAAATTACGGCCCGTAGATGGACTGTGGGCCTCGGAAAATTATGACTTCAACGCCCGAACCAAGGAACTCAAAAGACCTGCTAAAAACAACAAATATGCCTCAAATTAACTTACAGACTCACACATAGCACAGGGGAGAGCCAGGGAGCCTGTGAGTGAGGTTGCAAGTTAATTTGAGCCATATTTAGGCCCTCATTCAATTGCAATTTGGCCAATTGAATAGGGGTCTAAATAAGCACATAGCATATTTTTTTTAAAGAAGTTTTTAGTTAGTGAAAACCTTCCTTTTGGATAGATGCTTACTTACTAAAAACTTCTTTAAAAAAAATATGTTATGTGCTTATTTAGACCCCTATTCAATTGGCCGAATTGCAATTGAATGAGGGCCTTAGTGTTTTTTCACTAAAGAAAATCACCTAATCAAGAAAAAAATATGTCGGTCGAAAAAACTTAAACACGAGGAAAACAAGGCAGAAGGACGTAAAACCAGGATAAAGGACATAAAAACTAGCTCAAAGAGGTAACACTTAATGCAAGACAGTAACAGTTAACGCAAAGCACTAACTATTAACCCAAGGTAGTAACAGTCGTCGAGAGGCCCTTAAATTACACGGTGGGGAGAGGCTCACAATGAGCGCTGTGGGTCTCACGGTGCTCATCGCAGGCCCTGTAAATTACACAGGGAAGAAGCTTGCAATGAGCGACAAAGGGGCTCAGAGGGGCCATATCCTCGCATTGTGTGGCAAACAGCATTGCCAGGGTGACAATTTTACTCCCATCATTTTTGACGGACAATTTCCTAGTATCTGATATCATATATTCCTATAGCTGACCAGAATAGGCAGTGCAATATAGGATTCTTGCAGCAGGTGGCGATATTATCCATAGTACAGTATACATGTTGAGTAGGCCTCTATATTTAATTGGTAAACATTGTATAGTATGGTGCCAGCCTGACAGTAGGATAATTAAATGACCACTGTGTGATCAAGAAAAATATGCAGATAAAAGGCCAATGCTAGTTTTGAACATAAAATTTAAAAAAAAAACATGTTGATGCCCCGGGCTGGATTTACATTTCTTGAGCCCCTAGTCCCTAGGCAGAACATCCCAAGCCCCAGAAGTGTGTGTATGCCTGTGTATGTTTACAACTGACACCCCTAGTATGGATGCTAGGCTCAAAGACAGGGCCATCCATTCTTTACAATGTGTTAATATTGAATATGTATTTGCCTGGAAATTAACTTATGTACAGCGCTACGGATTATGTTGGCGCGTTTCAAATAAATGATAATAATAATATGGGTATACTGCAAGCCCCCTGGGGAACTCCTTCATCCTCCCACGCCTCCCCTATTTCTAACCTATTCTGTGAACTCTGTAACCTGAACAGGATACTACAAGGAATAAAAACCTACAATAATAACTAATCTAAATCTAATAGCCCCTTCTAGATCGCTACCTTGTGTTGGTGAAGGGGCTTATGCACCTTAATGAAACTGAGCTTTACCCATGTGCCTCTTTGCCCCTTTTCCCTCCCCTGTGTCTCTTTTCCCCACTCCCTCCTCTGTGTCTCTTCCGATCTCCCCTCCCCTGTGTCTTCTTTCCCCCCTTCTCCCTCCCCTGTGTCTTCTTTTCCCCCTTCTCCCTCCCCTGTGTCTCCTTCCCCCTTCTCCCATGTCTCCTTCCCCCTTCTCCCATGTCTCCTTCCCCCATCTCCCTCCGTGTCTCTTTCCCCCTCTCCCTCCCTCCGTGTCTCTTTCCCCCCTCTCCCTCCCTCTGTATTTCCTTCCCACATCTCCCTCCCCTGTGTCTCTTTCTCCACCTCTCCATCCCCTGTGTCTCCTTCCCACATCTCCCTCCCGTGTCTCTTTCTCCCCCTCCCCTGTGTCTCTCCCCCTCTCCCTGCCCTGTGTCTCTTTTTCTCCCCCTCTCCCTCCCCTGTGTCTTTCCCTCTCTCACTCCTGTGTCTCCTTCCCACATCTCACTCCCTGTGTGTCTCCTTCCCACCCATCTCCCTCCCTGTGTGTCTCCTTCCCCCCATCTCCTTCCCTGTGTGTCTCCTTCCCCCCATCTCCCTCCCTGTGTGTCCTCTCTCTCCTCCAATGTCTCTTTCCCTCCCCTGTGTCTCCTTCCCGATCTCCCTCCCATGTGTCTCTTTCTCCCCCTCTGCCTCCCCTGTATCTCCTTCACCCTCTCTCCTGTGACTCCGCCCCTATCTCCCTCTCCTGTGTCTCCTTCCCCTCCTCTCCCTCCCCTGTGTCTCCTTCCCACCATCTCCCTAACAATGATATGCAAGCAGAGAAAGTGTTACAGAAGATCAGAATGGGACACACACACACAGAATAGCACCGTTAGGCAGCAGCCTGTATTGCCTAATGGATAATCCGGACCTGTTGATGCCACTTCTAGCCCCTAGAGGCATTTGTGAATAGTTTAGTTAAGGTTGTGCATATGAGAAGTGATTACATCTCAGCAGGAAAAACCTTGCTGTTATTGTTGCAAGCTGCCTACTTCTGAGCATATGTAGGGGAAGGTGCAAAATTCTAAAGGATTCAACTATTTAGCAAATCGTCCTCCCTAGCGCCTCCTCCCTCACCCTTCACTGATAAACAAGATAATCATAGCCCCCAGACTCCAAGAAAACAGTGCTGAAATCAGAGAAGATGGAGACTTATGGATATGAACAAATATTTTTATGCTCATAACTTATACTTATAACAATGTTAGCTTTTACATACTACACAAACGTGCAGTTTTTCTTAAACTACAGAGGTCCTTTAATTGTACAATATTTATTTACAGTGCCTTGCAAAAGTATTCACCCCCTTGACTTTTTACCTATTTTGTTACATTATAGCCTTAAATTCAATGTTTTGTTAATCTGAATTTTATGTGATGGATCAGAACACAATACTCTAAGGTGGTGAAGTGAAATGAGAAAAATATATACATAAAACTATTGTTTAGACATAGAAAACAGAACATTGGCATGTGCTTATATATTCACCCCCTTTGTTACGAAGCCCATAAAAAGCTCTGGTGCACCCAATTACCTTCAGAAGTCACATAATTATTGAAATGATGTCCACCTGTGTGCAATCTCAGTGTCACATGATCTGTCATTACATATACACACACCTTATTTGAAAGGCCCAGAGGCTGCAACACCTAAGCAAGAGGCACCACTAACCAAACACTGCCATGAATACCAAGGAACTCTCCAAACAAGTAAAGACAATGTTGTTGTGAAGTACAAGTCAGGGTTAGGTTATAAAAAAATATCCAAATCTTTGATAATCCCCAGGAGCACCATCAAATCTATCCTAACCAAATGGAAAGAACATGGCCCAACAGCAAACCTGCCAAGAGACGGCTGCTCACCAAAACTCATGGACCATGCAAGGAGGGCATTAATCAGAGAGGCAGCACAGAGACCTAAGGTAACCCTGGAGGAGCTGCAGAGTTCCACAGCAGAGACTGGAGTATCTGTACATAGGACAACAATAAGCCGTATGCTCCACAGCATTGGGCTTTATGGCAGCCATTACTTTTAGCAAAAAACAAAATGGCACGTTTTGAGTTTGCGAAAAGGCATGTGGGAGACTCCCAAAATGTATGGAGGAAGGTGCTCTGGTCTGATGAGACGAAAATCGAACTTTTCAGCTATCAATGAAAATGTTATGTCTGGCACAAACCCAACATCACATCACCCAAAGAACACCATCCCCACAGTGAAACATGGTGGTGGCAGCATCATGCTGTGGGATGTTTTTCAGCAGCTGGGACTGGGAAACTGGTCAGAGTTGAGGGAAAGATGGATGGTGCTAAATACAGGAATAATCTTGAGCAAAACCTGTACCACTCTGTGTGTGATTTGAGGCTAGGACGGAGGTTCACCTTCCAGCAGGACAATGACCCCAAACACACTGCTAAAGCAACATCTAAGTGGCTTAAAGGGAAACATGTAAATGTGTTGGAATGGCCTAGTCACAGCCCAGACCTCAATCCAATAGAAAATCTGTGGTCAGACATAAAGATTGCTGTTCACAAGCGCAAACCATCCAACTTGAAGGAGCTGGAGCAGTTTTGTAAAGAGGAATGGGCAAAATCCTAGTGGTAAGATGTGGCAAGATCATAGAAACTTATCCAAAGCGACTTGGAGCTGTGATTGCCGCAAAAGGTGGCTCTACAAAGTATTGACTTTAGGGGGGGTGAATAGTTATGCACATTGACTTTTTCTGTTATTTTGTCCTATTTGTTGTTTTCTTCACAATAAAAAAAAAAATTCTTCAAAGTTGTGGGCATGTTCTGTAAATTAAATGATGCAAATCCTCAAACAATCCATGTTAAGTCCAGGTTGTGAGGCAACAAAACATGAAAGATGCCAAGGGGATGAATACTTCTGCAAGGCACTGTATTAGAGAAGAACATTATATGTGTATGTTATCCAATATGTTCCCATATTTTCAGATTCTGTATACTAAATATAACCAGCACATGAGGGGTTAGAAAATTAACAACTGAAATAAAAAGACTGGAGCAAGTTGATACCTGTGTCTTATCTTCTGCTTTCCTGTGGTCCTGTTGATGGAGACAGTTAACTGGAGGCCGATTCTCTAATCTTTTGAAGTAAATTTAATGTTGAATATAGCTTTTTTCTTAAATTAAATGTGAATGTTAATATTGATTAATGCATAATTATACAAATAGCTCCTCTTGGTAGGGCATGGCTTGCACAGCAGTCTGAGTTAGTTTGTTGCATACGTTTTTGTTAATCTATGTTCTTGTTCTGTTATTCAGTCGTGACCTCATGGACCGTAACACACCAGGACATCTTTATGAATATTGCCATACTGATGCACTTGGTTTTCATGGCAGAGATACAGGAGTGGGTTGCCAGTTCCTTCTCCAGTGGGCCACAGCATACATCTCCTGGTATTCCTAGGGGGTCTCCCATCCAATACTCACCAGGCCCAACCCTGCATGGCCTCAGGGTGGTGTGACTTCTTGGTTTACTGACCGGAACAAAACTCAGGTCAGAGTGGGAAAAGCACCTATTCCTAACCACTGGACCACCAGGGAACCCAACTGGCCCTTTAATGTAAATTTTGTGTATATTTTGGTTGTATAGTGTTTAATTTTGATATTCCTCCACCTCCTTCTCATGTTCTCTCCTTGTTTATGAGCAGCACTACAACCATTGAGCAGATTAGGAGTCTGTACTTCCAGTCCCTGTCTCCATGGTGTGAGGTTACAGAGTCCTGTACAGGTAAGCTAATTAGGAGATAAGGATGCTATCCTGGCTAGTAAGACAGGCTTTGATAAGTCTGGTGCACAATCCTTGTGATATTATCAGTACTGAACAAGCGCTTGCTTTGAAGTCTGATGTTGGTGTCAACTCCCTGTGCATTCCAGCTCTGACTTGGATGCAGAGTTATTTTGCTTGACCAAAGGCAGTGTGAGCTCAGACATGGGCCCTCATTCAATTGCGATTTGGCCAATTGAATAGGGCTCTAAATAAGCACATAGCATATTTTTTTTTATAAGTTTTTAGTCAGTGAAAACCTGCTTTTGGAAAGATGCTTACTAACTAAAAACGTATTTAAAAAATATATGTTATGTGCTTATTTAGAGCCCTATTCAATTGGCCAAATCACAATTGAATGAGGGCCATGGGATGCCAGTATTTCAAAACACACAACTGTTCTCCATTCCTCTTAATTTCCTAAATGTCCCTCTTTTAAAGGAAAGTCCCACATTTAAAGAATATATTTATTGAACTTTTATTGCACATTTAACTATTTGTTAATTATGCCCCAGGCTATAGAAGCTCCAGATCTCTCCATCCCCTGAATGAAGTATTGTGACTGGAGTGGACTCACCCAGGGGGAGGTGCCAAATTAAGAACCACTCTGTGAAACACACATTAGTATCAGGCAGCAGTGTAACCTAGGTCATGTACAAAACTTTTTCTAGTCTCCACCCACTATCATACTGCAGGTATACAAGTTTAGCTAGCCACCCCGCTGGACAACTCCGCTCCAGACACAATACTTCATTCAAGACACCAGAAGCCATATGCATACAGAAGCCATTAATTCAGGGAGCTATTCACCAATCATGTGGTAACTGGATGCTGATCACAAGACCAATTTGATGAGAGGTTCTCTTGATCTGAGTGACAACCAAAATATAGTAAATTCAGTGCAGTATTTCTATTACTAAATTGCATTTGCCCATATTGAATTAGTTGTTTACTATTCTACCATGCGGATTCCTTGGTGGTCCAGTGGTTAGGATTCAGTACTTTCACAGCTGTGACCTGGGTTTGATTCCAGTCAGGGAATCAAGAGATCACACCACTCTGAAGCTGAGCAGGATTGGGCCTGGTCAGTACTTGGATGGGAGACCACCTAGAAATACTAGGATCTGTATGCTATGGCTTACTGGGGAAGGAACTGGCAAACCCACTCCAGTATCTTTGCCATGAATACCAAGTGGATTAGGATGTCCTGGTGTGTTATGGTCCATGAGGTCACGGGGAGTCGGACACAACTAAATAACACAAACATATAATTCTACCATACCTGGGGCATCTATTGTTTTATATAGTGAAAGACATATACCAGGCATACACTTCCAGACAATGTCAAACCTCATGCAGTTTCTATATAATGCAGATAATATTTGGCAAGCAACTGAAAATACAAACCTGCCAGGCGTTCAGAGATTATATTTAATCAGTTTTAATTAAAAAGTACATAAAACATGTAAAACAATGAGAGATAAATGGCTACACCTGAATGGGTAGATACAGACTGTACTATTCTGTTACCAAGCTGAGAACATGATATCCAGGCAGGAAACTGGGCAGTAAAACTGTAGTTAAAGAATCGCTGTGGTCAGTTATTTTCTGTATGATATTCTGAATAACTAAACTTGACAACAGACAAATGTAATTTTTTGCATTGTTCAGTCATTTCCGACTCTCAGTGACCTCATGGACTGAAACACACCAGGTACGTCTTTATGTCCATGGTCATACTGATTAACTTGGTATTCATGGCAGAGATATTGAAGTGTGTTGCCAGTTCCTTCTCCAGTGGGCCACAGCATACAGCTCCTGGTATTCCTAAGTGGTCTCCAATCCAAGTACTGACCAGGCCCAACCCTGGTTGGTTTCAGGGTGGTGTGACCTCCTGGTTCTTGGACTGGTATTGAACCCAGACTGCAGTGGTGAAAGCACCAAATCCTAACCACTGGACCACCAGGGAATCTCTAAAATTAATTTAGTAAGCAACCTTTCTATATTTTACTTTTATATGGTGATATTCTTTACTAGAATGGTTCTTGCAGCTTCAGTCTCAAAAGAGTGTGTCCTTGTAAACTAGTGAGCTTCATTAGCTCTAATGAAAGCACTGGTGGTTGTAGATGTCAGATTCCCATTGTGCAGATAGAGCTTCCTTTCTGCATTCAGCGTCACCTGATATTAGTCTTTTACATACTTCACACATTAACCAGTTCAACACTGGTTAGTTAACGTTTGCTCAGGAGACTCTCTTACTTAAGGAGTCTCTCAGGTTCCTTCACTGCTGTTTACACTATAGGCAAACTGATCAATTTTAGTACAGCCTCCTGGGCAGATTTATTTCTATTCCCTAATAATGAAAGGAGACAAGTACGGTAGATAAGTTGGTTTAAACGTTTGCTTTAAATGCTGATGTTAATGCTAATTGTGTATTAAACACATTTAAAAAAAAAAAAAAACTTCTGGAATAGCTTCTACTGTATTGCATCTTAAATTAAAATACAAGAATGTCTTAACTGCTAAAATGAATCTGGAAGTTCCTTGTCTGTGTTTGCTGCATCATCTTGACTTTCTTATGTTCTTCAGTTGGAACTGTCTTGACTATTCAAGGTATTCCTTAACTGTATGTAACCTTGGCTTATGTTTGGTCTGGTTCTTGATTCTGGTTTGTTTTAGTTCTCTGTCTGCTTGTCACCTACCATGACCTTGGATTTAGAAACTTTATTCTGTGTGAATGATGTCTGCCACAATCTGCTGCTGAAACTATCCTGCATAACCTGACCTTGTCTTCTCTTCTGGCTTACCCTGGACCAAGATCCCAGGTCCTTTGTTGGACTGATCTTCCACCATCAGCCCTGAGATCTTTCCAAACAGGGGCCTAATTAGGTTTTAAACTGCCCTTGGCCCACTCAGATTTGTGTTTCATCCCTTCATGCACTAGTTATTACTCCTCCGTTCTCCTTGCTGTATTTCAAATCATAGGTTTATGTGTGTTTATGTATAATGAACAGGCAAAAAAAGTAACCTGGAGTTGTGGGAGGGGATGGAACTCCCCCTTACCCTATAAATACCTCCTACTCTAATCGGACCCCCAGCTGACATCAATATACGGTTATGCTGGGCCACTGTGCGGTTCATGCTGTATTTGCCTCCTGGTGAGATCTGTCCCTACTTCCGTGTCTGTTCTCCTGTCTCTGAGATCCGTCCCCAGCCCCCATGCTTGCCTTTTCTCTCCTTCTTCTGCGCCTGGCAACCTCCTGCTGCTCCTGGCAGCTTCGCTCCTCCTGCTGCTCCTGGGGGCCCCTTACGCTCCACTCCTCCTGGCAGATCCTCATGCTCAGCGCCTCCTGTTGCTCCTGGCTGCTCCTCCTGCTGCTCTTGGCTGCCTTGCTGCTCCTCCTGCTGCTCTTGGCTGCCTCGCTGCTGCTCCTCCTGCTGCTCATGGCTGCCCCGCTGCTGCTCCTCCTGCTGCTCATGGCTGCCCCGCTGCTGCTCCTCCTGCTGCTCATGGCTGCCTCGCTGTTCCTCCTGCTGCTCTTGGCTGCCTCGCTGTTCCTCCTGCTGCTCTTGGCTGCCTCGCTGTTCCTCCTGCTGCTCTTGGCTGCCTCGCTGTTCCTCCTGCTGCTCCTGGCTGCCTCGCTGTTCCTCCTGCTGCTCCTGGCTGCCTCGCTGCTCCCCCTGGCTGCCTCGCTGCTCCTCCTGGCTGCCTCGCTGCTCCTCCTGCTGCTCATGGCTGCCTCTCTGTTCCTCCTGCTGCTCTTGGCTGCCTCGCTGTTCCTCCTGCTGCTCCTGGCTGCCTCGCTGCTCCCCCTGGCTGCCTCGCTGCTCCTCCTGGCTGCCTCGCTGCTCCTCCTGCTGCTCCTGGCTGCCTCGCTGCTCCTCCTGCTGCTCTTGGCTGGCTCACTGCTCCTGCTGCTGCTCCTCCTGGCTGCCTCGCTGCTGCTGCTCCTCCTGGCTGCCTCCACTGCTCCTGCTGCTGCTCCTCCTGGCTGCCTTGCTGCTGCTGCTCCTTCTGGCTGCCTCCCTGCTGCTGCTCCTCCTGGCTGCCTCGCTGCTGCTGCTCCTCCTGGCTGCCTCGCTGCTGCTGCTCCTCCTGGCTGCCTCGCTGCTGCTGCTCCTCCTGGCTGCCTCGCTGCTGCTGCTCCTCCTGGCTGCCTCGCTGCTCCTCCTGGCTGCCTCGCTGCTCCTCCTGGCTGCCTCGCTGCTGCTGCTCCTCCTGGCTGCCTCACTGCTCCTCCTGGCTGCCTCGCTGCTCCTCCTGGCTGCCTCGCTGCTCCTCCTGGCTGCCTCGTGGCTGTCTCGCTGCTCCTCCTGGCTGCCTCGTGGCTGTCTCGCTGCTCCTCCTGGCTGCCTCGTGGCTGTCTCGCTGCTCCTCCTGGCTGCCTCGTGGCTGTCTCGCTGCTCCTCCTGGCTGCCTCGCTGCTCCTCCTGCTGCTCTTGGCTGCCTCGCTGCTCCTCCTGGCTGCCTCGCTGCTGCTCCTCCTGCTGCTCCTGGCAGCTTCTCAATCTCCTCTCCATTTGCTGCTCCTGGCAACCTCCTGCTGCTCCTGGCAGTCTCGCTGCTCCGCTCTTCCTGCTGCTCCTGGCAGCTCCTCACGCTACCCTCATTTTGCTGCTCCTGACAGCCTCACTGATGCTACTGGCAACCTCCTGCTACTCCTGGCAGCTCCTCACGCTCGCCTCCTTTTGCTGCTTCTGGCAGCCTCCTGCTGCTCCTGGCAGCCTCACTGCTTCGCTGCTCCTAGTGGCTCCGCTCCTCCTCTTGACGCTCTCAGCGGCCCCTCGCGCTCTGCCGCTCCCGGCGGCCCCTCGCGCTCTGCCGCTCTTCCTGCTGCTCCTGACGGCTTTGCTGCTCCTGGTGGCTCCTCGCACTCCGCTCCTCCTCTTGCCGATCCCTGCGGTGCCTCATGCCCCTCCTGCTGCTCCTGGTGACCCATCAAGTTCTGTTGCTCCTGGCAGCTCCTCACGCTCCTCCTCCTGCTGCACATCATGGCCTCTTAAACAGGCTCAGTTTTAGCTGTATATTAAGAAGGCTATTGCTGTCCAGTCCTTCTCAGCAGCAATAAGGGGTTCATGCTTATCTCCTAGGTTTAGGGGCCAAGAAAAGCAAACTACTTATCTGCTCTACCTGCATTCCGAGCCACGTCATACCGTTCCCCTCGCAGGCAGAGCCCCGTCATACCGTTCCCCTCGCAGGCAGAGCCCCGTCATACCGTTCCCCTCGCAGGCAGAGCCCCGTCATACCGTTCCCCTCGCAGGCAGAGCCCCGTCATACCGTTCCCCTCGCAGGCAGAGCCCCGTCATACCGTTCCCCTCGCAGGCAGAGCCCCGTCATACCGTTCCCCTCGCAGGCAGAGCCCCGTCATACCGTTCCCCTCGCAGGCAGAGCCACGTCATACCGTTCCCCTCGCAGGCAGAGCCACGTCATACCGTACCCCTCGCAGGCAGAGCCACGTCATACCGTACCCCTCGCAGGCAGAGCCACGTCATACCGTACCCCTCGCAGGCAGAGCCACGTCATACCGTACCCCTCGCAGGCAGAGCCCTGCCATGTCATTCCCTACTGTAACCCTAGCATGCCATTCCATAACATTCCCCTTGCAAGTAGAGACATGCCGCACCATAATGTTCCCTTCAACACACAAGCTATATCATGGTATAACGTATGTCTTGCATACCAAGCTTTGCCTTACCAGTACATTCCCCTTGCATCCTGAGCCACGACATCCCATAAACGTACCCCTTAAACGCAGTGCCATACCATATAACCATGTTCCCCTTGCATGCAGAGCCATATCATACCATAACTTACCCCTCACATGCCGAGCTATATCATACCAGCAGTGTTTGGTTAGTGGTGCCTCTTGCTTAGGTGTTGCTGCCTCTGGGGCCTTTCAAAAAAGGTGTGTATATGTAATGACAGATCATGTGACACTTAGATTGCACACAGGGGGACATCATTTCACTAATTATGTGACTTCTGAAGGTAATTGGTTGCACCAGAGCTTTTTATGGGCTTCATAACAAAGGGAGTGAATACATACACACATGCCAATTTTGTGTTTCTATTTCTAAAAAATAGTTTTATGTACGGTATATATTTTTCTCATTTCACTTCACCAACTTAGACTATTGTGTTCTGATCCATCACATAAAATTCAGATTAACAAAACATTGAACTTAAGGCTGTAATGTAACAAAATAGGTAAAAAGTCAAGGGGGTGAATACTTTTGCAAGGCACTGTATAGCCTACCAATGAAATCAGCAAGTATTGCAGAGTTTCCCAATCCAATTATCTCCTTATCTACTACTATCTTCCACTTTTTGGCCTCTAATCAGGCTAGGACGACATAGCTAAAAATGCAATACCTCAAGCTACTATAACTATAAAGAAAGCCCGGACTACAAGTATATAGTATGCTAGAAATTATCAGTTACTCTTACTGGCAGATATTACTACCACATTCCCACTGTGCAGGCAGACACACTGGAAGTTGATCTGCTAAAAGTGAAAATGCCAAATTTGATAGCAGCATAATTGCAAATAAAATATAATAAATCAGAATATGTATTTACTTACAATCTAAAAACATGTTTTTGAGAATAGATCTTAATTAAAGTATATTTTAAAAATATAACCACAGTGGCTCTTTAAAACAAAGCGGATAACAGAAGTCAATTAAAACAGGGGGGTAAGATTATTTCAAAATGGAGGGGATGTCTGCAAGGTGTGCTCAGCATGTGTTGTCACATATAGAACATTTTATTCCTGTGAATAAACTTATCCAATACCAGTAGGTGGCAATACATCCCATACATCCCATATTGCATCACTATAATCCTCGCACCGGATACAGCGGCAGGCTCTCAATGTGCGCTGCTCAGGTGACTCCACCCCTGGTGAAGTCATTGCTGTGAATGACAAATCATGCATGTCGGGTTTGGACAGGTAGCCACAGTTTGGATAGTGTCATAAAGCTGTGCTAAGTTACTCTGTTGATTGATTGAAACATTTTAGAAGTGGAATAGTACTACTTTGCAGTTGCACAATATATAATAGTAAACAAAAATGTGAGTGTAAGCACAAGTAAAATAAAGCCATTTGATGACATTGTCATTCAGTCATGTTCGACTCTCTGTGACCTCATGGACCGTAGCACACCATGCTGATCCACTTGACATTCATGGCAGAGATACTGGAGTGGGTTGCCGGTTCCTTCTCCAGTGGGCCACAGCATACAGCTCCTGGTATTTCTAGGTGGTCTACCATCCAAGTATTGACTAGGCCTGATCATGCTTGACTTCAGGATGATGTGACCTCTTGGTTCCCTGACTGGAATTGAACCCAGGTCACAGCGATGAAGGCACTGAATCCTAACCACTGGACCACCAGGGAACCCTTGAGGACATATACTGGTCCCTAAAAGGGTGTGAAAATAATGTAGTTTCCTTCTAGGCAGTTTGCAGTGGACAGATGTGTCAGAGACAGGTATAGAGTGTAAGAGGCAACAAGTGTGGTAAGAGACAGGTATAGAGTGTAAGAGACAACAAGTGTGGTAAGAGACAGGTATAGAGTGTAAGAGACAACAAGTGTGGTCAGAGACAGGTATAGAGTGTAAGAGGTAACAAGTGTGGTCAGAGACAGGTATAGAGTGTAAGAGACAACAAGTGTGGTCAGAGACAGGTATAGAGCGTAAGAGGCAACAAGTGTGGTCAGAGACAGGTATAGAGCGTAAGAGGCAACAAGTGTGGTCAGAGACAGGTATAGAGTGTAAGAGGCAACAAGTGTGGTCAGAGACAGGTATAGAGTGTAAGAGACAACAAGTGTGGTCAGAGACAGGTATAGAGTGTAAGAGGCAACAAGTGTGGTCAGAGACAGGTATAGAGTGTAAGAGGCAACATGTGTGGTCAGAGACAGGTATAGAGTGTAAGAGGCAACAAGTGTGGTCAGAGACAGGTATAGAGTGTAAGAGGCAACAAGTGTGGTCAGAGACAGGTATAGAGCGTAAGAGGCAACAAGTGTGGTCAGAGACAGGTATAGAGCGTAAGAGGCAACACGTGTGGTCAGAGACAGGTATAGAGTGTAAGAGACAACAAGTGTGGTCAGAGACAGGTATAGAGTGTAAGAGGTAACAAGTGTGGTCAGAGACAGGTATAGAGTGTAAGAGGCAACAAGTGGGGTCAGAGACAGGTATAGAGTGTAAGAGGCAACAAGTGTGGTCAGAGACAGGTATAGAGTGTAAGAGGCAACAAGTGTGGTCAGAGACAGGTATAGAGTGTAAGAGGCAACAAGTGTGGTAAGAGACAGGTATAGAGTGTAAGAGGCAACAAGTGTGGTCAGAGACAGGTATAGAGTGTAAGAGGCAACAAGTGTGGTCAGAGACAGGTATAGAGTGTAAGAGGCAACAAGTGTGGTCAGAGACAGGTATAGAGTGTAAGAGGCAACAAGTGTGGTCAGAGACAGGTATAGAGTGTAAGAAACAACAAGTGTGGTCAGAGACAGGTATAGAGTGTAAGAGACAACAAGTGTGGTCAGAGACAGGTATAGAGTGTAAGAGGCAACAAGTGTGGTCAGAGACAGGTATAGAGTGTAAGAGGCAACAAGTGTGGTCAGAGACAGGTATAGAGTGTAAGAGGCAACAAGTGTGGTCAGGGACAGGTATAGAGTGTAAGAGGAAACAAGTGTGGTCAGAGACAGGTATAGAGTGTAAGAGGTAACAAGTGTGGTCAGAGACAGGTATAGAGTGTAAGAGGTAACAAGTGTGGTCAGAGACAGGTATAGAGTGTAAGAGGTAACAAGTGTGGTCAGAGACAGGTATAGAGTGTAAGAGGTAACAAGTGTGGTCAGAGACAGGTATAGAGTGTAAGAGGCAACAAGTGTGGTCAGAGACAGGTATAGAGTGTAAGAGGCAACAAGTGTGGTCAGAGACAGGTATAGAGTGTAAGAGGCAACAAGTGTGGTCAGAGACAGGTATAGAGTGTAAGAGACAACAAGTGTGGTCAGAGACAGGTATAGAGTGTAAGAGGGAACAAGTGTGGTCAGAGACAGGTATAGAGTGTAAGAGACAACAAGTGTGGTCAGAGACAGGTATAGAGCGTAAGAGGTAACAAGTGTGGTCAGAGACAGGTATAGAGTGTAAGAAGCAACAAGTGTGGTCAGAGACAGGTATAGAGTGTAAGAAGCAACAAGTGTGGTCAGAGACAGGTATAGAGTGTAAGAGGCAACAAGTGTGGTCAGAGACAGGTATAGAGTGTAAGAGGCAACAAGTGTGGTCAGAGACAGGTATAGAGTGTAAGAGGCAACAAGTGTGGTCAGAGACAGGTATAGAGTGTAAGAGGCAACAAGTGTGGTCAGAGACAACAGGTATAGAGTGTAAGAGACAACAAGTGTGGTCAGAGACAGGTATAGAGTGTAAGAGGCAACAAGTGTGGTCAGAGACAGGTATAGAGTGTAAGAGGTAACAAGTGTGGTCAGAGACAGGTATAGAGTGTAAGAGGCAACAAGTGTGGTAAGAGACAGGTATAGAGTGTAAGATGCAACAAGTGTGGTCAGAGACAGGTATAGAGTGTAAGATGCAACAAGTGTGGTCAGAGACAGGTATAGAGTGTAAGAGGCAACAAGTGTGGTCAGAGACAGGTATAGAGTGTAAGAGGCAACAAGTGTGGTCAGAGACAGGTATAGAGTGTAAGATGCAACAAGTGTGGTCAGAGACAGGTATAGAGTGTAAGAGACAACAAGTGTGGTCAGAGACAGGTATAGAGTGTAAGAGGCAACAAGTGTGGTCAGAGACAGGTATAGAGTGTAAGAGGCAACAAGTGTGGTCAGAGACAGGTATAGAGTGTAAGAGACAACAAGTGTGGTCAGAGACAGGTATAGAGTGTAAGAAGCAACAAGTGTGGTCAGAGACAGGTATAGAGTGTAAGATGCAACAAGTGTGGTAAGAGACAGGTATAGAGTGTAAGAAGCAACAAGTGTGGTCAGAGACAGGTATAGAGTGTAAGAGGCAACAAGTGTGGTCAGAGACAGGTATAGAGTGTAAGAGACAACAAGTGTGGTCAGAGACAGGTATAGAGTGTAAGAGGCAACAAGTGTGGTCAGAGACAGGTATAGAGTGTAAGAGGCAACAAGTGTGGTCAGAGACAGGTATAGAGTGTAAGAGGCAACAAGTGTGGTCAGAGACAGGTATAGAGTGTAAGAGGCAACAAGTGTGGTCAGAGACAGGTATAGAGTGTAAGAGACAACAAGTGTGGTCAGAGACAGGTATAGAGTGTAAGAGACAACAAGTGTGGTCAGAGACAGGTATAGAGTGTAAGAGACAACAAGTGTGGTCAGAGACAGGTATAGAGTGTAAGAGGCAACAAGTGAGGTCAGAGACAGGTATAGAGTGTAAGAGGCAACAAGTGTGGTCAGAGACAGGTATAGAGTGTAAGAGGCAACAAGTGTGGTCAGAGACAGGTATAGAGTGTAAGAGGCAACAAGTGTGGTCAGAGACAGGTATAGAGTGTAAGAGGCAACAAGTGTGGTCAGAGACAGGTATAGAGTGTAAGAAGCAACAAGTGTGGTCAGAGACAGGTATAGAGGGTAAGAGGCAACAAGTGTGGTCAGAGACAGGTATAGAGTGTAAGAGGCAACAAGTGTGTTCAGAGACAGGTATAGAGTGTAAGAGACAACAAGTGGGGTCAGAGACAGGTATAGAGTGTAAGAGGCAACAAGTGTGGTCAGAGACAGGTATAGAGTGTAAGAGGCAACAAGTGTGGTCAGAGACAGGTATAGAGTGTAAGAGGCAACAAGTGTGGTCAGAGACAGGTATAGAGTGTAAGAGGCAACAAGTGTGGTCAGAGACATGTATAGAGGGTAAGAGACAACAAGTGAGGTCAGAGACAGGTATAGAGCGTAAGAGGCAACAAGTGTGGTCAGAGACAGGTATAGAGTGTAAGAGGCAACAAGTGTGGTCAGAGACAGGTATAGAGTGTAAGAGACAACAAGTGTGGTCAGAGACAGGTATAGAGTGTAAGAGACAACAAGTGTGGCCAGAGACAGGTATAGAGTGTAAGAGACAGCAAGTGTGGTCAGAGACAGGTATAGAGTGTAAGAGGGAACAAGTGTGGTCAGAGACAGGTATAGAGTGTAAGAGGCAACAAGTGTGGTCAGAGACAGGTATAGAGTGCAAGAGGCAACAAGTGTGGTCAGAGACAGGTATAGAGTGTAAGAGGCAACAAGTGTGGTAAGAGACAGGTATAGAGCGTAAGAGACAACAAGTGTGGTAAGAGACAGGTATAGAGCGTAAGAGACAACAAGTGTGGTCAGAGACAGGTATAGAGTGTAAGAGGCAACAAGTGTGGTCAGAGACAGGTATAGAGTGTAAGAGGCAACAAGTGTGGTCAGAGACAGGTATAGAGTGTAAGAGGCAACAAGTGTGGTCAGAGACAGGTATAGAGCGTAAGAGGCAACAAGTGTGGTAAGAGACAGGTATAGAGCGTAAGAGACAACAAGTGTGGTCAGAGACAGGTATAGAGCGTAAGAGGCAACAAGTGTGGTCAGAGACAGGTATAGAGTGTAAGAGGTAACAAGTGTGGTCAGAGACAGGTATAGAGTGTAAGAAGCAACAAGTGTGGTCAGAGACAGGTATAGAGTGTAAGAGACAACAAGTGTGGTCAGAGACAGGTATAGAGTGTAAGAGGTAACAAGTGTGGTCAGAGACAGGTATAGAGTGTAAGAGGTAACAAGTGTGGTCAGAGACAGGTATAGAGCGTAAGAGGCAACAAGTGTGGTCAGAGACAGGTATAGAGCGTAAGAGACAACAAGTGTGGTCAGAGACAGGTATAGAGTGTAAGAGACAACAAGTGTGGTAAGAGACAGGTATAGAGTGTAAGAGGGAACAAGTGTGGTCAGAGACAGGTATAGAGTGTAAGAGACAACAAGTGTGGTCAGAGACAGGTATAGAGTGTAAGAGACAACAAGTGTGGTCAGAGACAGGTATAGAGTGTAAGAGGCAACAAGTGTGGTCAGAGACAGGTATAGAGTGTAAGAGGCAACAAGTGTGGTAAGAGACAGGTATAGAGTGTAAGAGGGAACAAGTGTGGTCAGAGACAGGTATAGAGTGTAAGAGACAACAAGTGTGGTCAGAGACAGGTATAGAGTGTAAGAGACAACAAGTGTGGTCAGAGACAGGTATAGAGTGTAAGAGGCAACAAGTGTGGTCAGAGACAGGTATAGAGTGTAAGAGGCAACAAGTGTGGTAAGAGACAGGTATAGAGTGTAAGAGGGAACAAGTGTGGTCAGAGACAGGTATAGAGTGTAAGAGACAACAAGTGTGGTCAGAGACAGGTATAGAGTGTAAGAGACAACAAGTGTGGTCAGAGACAGGTATAGAGTGTAAGAGGCAACAAGTGTGGTCAGAGACAGGTATATAGTGTAAGAGGCAACAAGTGTGGTCAGAGACAGGTATAGAGTGTAAGAGGCAACAAGTGTGGTAAGAGACAGGTATAGAGTGTAAGAGGCAACAAGTGTGGTCAGAGACAGGTATAGAGTGTAAGAGGCAACAAGTGTGGTCAGAGACAGGTATAGAGTGTAAGAGACAACAAGTGTGGTCAGAGACAGGTATATAGTGTAAGAGGCAACAAGTGTGGTCAGAGACAGGTATAGAGTGTAAGAGGCAACAAGTGTGGTAAGAGACAGGTATAGAGTGTAAGAGGCAACAAGTGTGGTCAGAGACAGGTATAGAGTGTAAGAGGCAACAAGTGTGGTAAGAGACAGGTATAGAGTGTAAGAGGCAACAAGTGTGGTCAGAGACGACAGGTATAGAGTGTAAGAGGCAACAAGTGTGGTCAGAGACGATAGGTATAGAGTGTAAGAGACAACAAGTGTGGTCAGAGACAGGTATAGAGTGTAAGAGGCAACAAGTGTGGTCAGAGACAGGTATAGAGTGTAAGAGGCAACAAGTGTGTTCAGAGACAGGTATAGAGTGTAAGAGACAACAAGTGTGGTCAGAGACAGGTATAGAGTGTAAGAGACAACAAGTGTGTTCAGAGACAGGTATAGAGTGTAAGAGGCAACAAGTGTGGTCAGAGACAGGTATAGAGTGTAAGAGACAACAAGTGTGGTCAGAGACATGTATAGAGTGTAAGAGGCAACAAGTGTGGTCAGAGACAGGTATAGAGTGTAAGAGGCAACAAGTGTGGTCAGAGACAGGTATAGAGTGTAAGAGGGAACAAGTGTGGTCAGAGACAGGTATAGAGTGTAAGAGACAACAAGTGTGGTCAGAGACAGGTATAGAGTGTAAGAGGGAACAAGTGTGGTCAGAGACAGGTATAGAGTGTAAGAGGCAACAAGTGTGGTCAGAGACAGGTATAGAGTGTAAGAGGGAACAAGTGTGGTCAGAGACAGGTATAGAGTGTAAGAGACAACAAGTGTGGTCAGAGACAGGTATAGAGTGTAAGAGACAACAAGTGTGGTAAGAGACAGGTATAGAGTGTAAGAGGCAACAAGTGTGGTAAGAGACAGGTATAGAGTGTAAGAAGCAACAAGTGTGGTCAGAGACAGGTATAGAGTGTAAGAGGCAACAAGTGTGGTCAGAGACAGGTATAGAGTGTAAGAGGCAACAAGTGTGGTCAGAGACAGGTATAGAGTGTAAGAGGCAATAAGTGTGGTCAGAGACAGGTATAGAGTGTAAGAGGTAACAAGTGTGGTCAGAGACAGGTATAGAGTGTAAGAGGCAACAAGTGTGGTCAGAGACAGGTATAGAGTGTAAGAGGCAACAAGTGTGGTCAGAGACAGGTATAGAGTGTAAGAGACAACAAGTGTGGTCAGAGACAGGTATAGAGTGTAAGAGACAACAAGTGTGGTCAGAGACAGGTATAGAGTGTAAGAGGCAACAAGTGTGGTCAGAGACAGGTATAGAGTGTAAGAGGTAACAAGTGTGGTCAGAGACAGGTATAGAGTGTAAGAAGCAACAAGTGTGGTCAGAGACAGGTATAGAGTGTAAGAGGCAACAAGTGTGGTCAGAGACAGGTATAGAGTGTAACAGGCAACAAGTGTGGTCAGAGACAGGTATAGAGTGTAAGAGACAACAAGTGTGGTCAGAGACAGGTATAGAGTGTAAGAGGTAACAAGTGTGGTCAGAGACAGGTATAGAGTGTAACAGGCAACAAGTGTGGTCAGAGACAGGTATAGAGTGTAAGAGGCAACAAGTGTGGTCAGAGACAGGTATAGAGTGTAAGAGGTAACACGTGTGGTCAGAGACAGGTATAGAGTGTAACAGGCAACAAGTGTGGTCAGAGACAGGTATAGAGTGTAAGAGGCAACAAGTGTGTTCAGAGACAGGTATAGAGTGTAAGAGGTAACACGTGTGGTCAGAGACAGGTATAGAGTGTAACAGGCAACAAGTGTGGTCAGAGACAGGTATAGAGTGTAAGAGACAACAAGTGTGGTCAGAGACAGGTATAGAGTGTAAGAGGTAACAAGTGTGGTCAGAGACAGGTATAGAGTGTAACAGGCAACAAGTGTGGTCAGAGACAGGTATAGAGTGTAAGAGACAACAAGTGAGGTCAGAGACAGGTATAGAGTGTAAGAGACAACAAGTGTGGTAAGAGATGATCTAATGTGTAATATAAGTGTGGTCTGAAACAGGCCTGGAGTGTAATAGGCAGCAATGGTTGTCAGGTAGAGTCAGTAGCAGTGAGTCAGAAGAGAGCTATAATAAACACTTTATCACTAAGGCAAACCATAATAATCTGGCAGAGATCTGATCCAGGAAGTGGTTTATATGGGCAGGGTTACAAGACTCAGGAGCAAAGCACTAGAGGCAATGAAGTGTCTCTAACACCTCACTGATCAGCACTTAATAATCCAGGGCTGGTATATTTTTGCTCCTTGAAATTCCACAGAAATAGAGAATTCAGCTGATTCCTTGCCATGTAGGTTCAGTACTTTCCATTTCTAAGGAGCCTACTTCTTAAGTCATCAAGTCTTTGAGGAATATGGAAGATGGTATCCACTGAATCTATCTGTTATCTACAATAAAGTCTCCCACAGCCACTTGGACCGGGCAACCACTACTTGGTCCAATAAATGATGTCACAGAGAAATGATTGCAACATGATGAGTGCTCTTTCTAATCTGGATATCCAAAAAGGACACAAATGCCTGGGTTTAGGATAGCAGCACATAAAGGTGTGCCAGCAAAAATGTTCTACCTTTGTTCTCTCTTCCATTTACTGCCCTATTCTCTTTTTTTCTTCCTTTGTTTCCTCTTTCAACTTTTTTGATCCCTTGTTGCCTTCTCGTTTCCTACATCCCTCTCCCACATTGTGCCCTCTAACACCCTTTTCTGTACCACTCTGTGTTCTTGCCCTTAACCCTCTCTTGACCATTTCCATCACTCTCTTCCACTCTTTAGCACCTGTCCTTGTCTCTCATCACCGTCTCTCCCCGTTACCTCACCCTCTCTCTTTCTTACCATCCATTGTTCCTTACATTTCACCGTCAGAGGACAATGGTAGCATATGTTTTACCATAATCTATTTTCTTTATGCCAATGTATGGGTAATGATAAACATCTTTCTCTGGTAAAAGTGGAAGGCCTTCTGGAATTCTTAAAATTGTTCTCTTGAATATAATCTTCTAGGAGCTATAAATCTAGTTCAATATATATATATATATATATATATATATATATATATATATATGTGTGTGGATCCGTTGGATTGAAAGTTAAGATCTATCCTGTTATGGTGCCAGGACAGGTCGACCGCTGCAGTGCGGACTCCAACCACTAGATGGCGCTGCCGATATTTTGCAGCGCTGCCGATATGTAAGAGAAGTTCTAAGCTTATAATGTTAGCCTAACCCTTGAACTTACCCTAACCCTCACAGTTTACCTAAGCCTTGACTCTATGATATGGCACCGGAATATCGACAGCGGATGCTCACCGCCACTGCTGCTGCCTTGTGCTGCGCTACCATAAGAGGATAGGTCCAAAAGTGACTTACTAACATCCACAGGGTAGTGTGATAGGAGACCATCAATATCAGTAGCTACGATCTCATGTGTACCAAGAGTGTAAGAGAATGGCTTAGACAGTATAACTATTACTGTCTATCAGTCATACCCACAGGTCTGAGCGTGGTGTGATGTCACCAACCTTATATTATATTTCTGGATCCTAGAGATAAGCTTAGCCATATCTGTGCCCAATGTTGTAGACAGGTGTTGTAGTGGTCACATATTCAAGCTAATGTCAGGGCTAAAGTACAACAGGAGTCTCTGAAATCAGCTAGTACATGATCCCACCTACACAGGGTGTCAGCCTAGCACGCACAAACCATGATGTAACTAAATAACATAGTAAATGTCCACCAAGTTCAACCATTTTATATCTCCTCAGATCCTTGTAATTCATTATTTTTTAATTTATCCAGAGGAAGGCATCTGAAAAGCCCATCAAAACGTTGCCAATTGTCTCATTGGGTGGAAAAATCTTTCCTGACCCCACAATTTTGACAATCTGATTACCCCCTGTATCAATATACCTTCTCTAGTTATCCAACAGAACCCTGTGCCCTTTGTAATGAAAAACATATCCAACACCCTTTTAGAGTTATCTATTGAATTTGCTGTCACAACCTCCTTGGGTAGAGACCAACGACTGCTCTTGTGAATAACCACTTGCTTTCCTTATGGTGGAATCTTTTTTTCTTTTAACCTCAAGGAATGTTCTCTTGACAGATTAAAATATTTTAGCAAAAAAAGTTCCCCTGGTAAAGCTTTATATTGAATGTCTTTATATAAGGTAATCATATCCCCTCTTTTTATAGAGAAAATAAGTCATTTGGTTAGTTTTTCGTCATCCCCTTATTAATTGTGTTGCCCATCTGTACCTTTTCATCTCTAAAATATTCCTGACACAAGGACATGAAGGACATAGCTAACCCAACTCTGAGCTCCCATATATCCAATATGCTCTATTGAAGAACTAGAATTTATAATGGGAATGATTTATTTACAATATAACTTTAATAATTACCTATAATATTCATCTATATGCAGTCCTGGCCAACTCTATTGTTACTCTGGGAGTTTATCTTTCTTGCTCATTAGGAGGGATCTTTGGACTCTGAGACCAGATCAGTAATGTGTATTGTTAGACGCTGCATATCTATTTCCACTTTTATAACAAGGATAATTATCTGTTTTACCTATCTTTAAAGTAGGAATGACACTTTGAACATGAAACCTAACAGATAATGGAGACTCCAAAACTCCAGGTAGCTGCATATAATAGCTAATCAATTAAATGTTATTTTTACTTTTTAACTTTCTAAAATTGTTGCGTCCATTATCATTTCTATTAGTTAAGTTGATAAATGGCATTTCAGCAGTCTTTTAACTAATATATAAACGGAACTGGGATCTGCTATCTGTATTCTTTCTATTTTCAAGATATCATTCTGGTTTACAACCAAATAAAGTGACACAGGGGAGTTTCCAAATATGGTTTATTTTAAAACTATAGGTAGTGACAATAACTTCATGTTATTTTAAAAATGCATTGTCTTATAGTTACTTAAGATTGACGTTTGCAATTTTGAGCTGTCAGTCAGCTTTTCTGCTCAACCCACATCATATCTTCGGCATTAGTTAATGATAAGTCCCTGAGATATTTGGTCCATTGTCTTGGCTGCAAAAAGAGACAAGGCATGCTCAATGCGTAGGCAACCGCAACAAAGCAGTGTACCCAATGCCTCAGGTGATTATCGGTAAGTAATGCTAATGATCTCTTATTATCAAAATATATGAATCTTAGTTGTGTGGGTGGATCAGAAAGACTGACTGGCAAACAGTAATGCTTGTTTAATATAGGCATTGGGTCCATTGTCATTAGTTACTGATAAGATTCTGAGGTATTGGGGCCGTTGTGTTGGGTGCAAAAAGAGGCAAGGCACTCTCAATGTGGAGGCGACTACAACAAAATAATGAGCCCAAAGCCGCTCATTGCGAGCCGAGCATTGCTCAGCAAAGGGGGAGAGAGGAGAGGGAGGGAGGGAGAGAGAAGAATGGAGGGAGGGAGAGAGAAGGAAGGAAGGAGAGGGAGGGAAAGAGAAGGAGGGAAGGAGACAGAAGGAAGGGGAGGAGAGAGAGGGAGGGAGAGAGAGAGAGAGAAGGAAGGAGGGAGAGAGAAGGAGGAAGAGAGAGAGAATTGCGAGTTGCACATGCGCACAGTGAGGCTCGCATTGCGCGGCAAAGGGAGAGGGAGGGAGAGAAGGAAGGAGGGAGAGAGAGCGAGTAAGAAGGAGAGGGAGGGAGAGATCGAAGAGAGTGAGGGTGCACAGAGAAAGACTATGCCATCATGTTTGACAGGCAAGTGACTAGTGTTATGATAATGATCCTTATTGGATAGATCTGTAGCTTTGCTTTATATGCAGAGGTAGCTACATCACCACACATAGGCTGTGCTTCTCATTCTGTCCCAGGAGGAGTTATATGACCTAATGGCCTAACATTACTGAGTCACTGAGATAATGTGCACTTATTACAGAGCTTATCTTCCTAGAAGCATTATCAGACCTGTGAGATCACTAGGGGATCTTCTGTTTTATTGTTTAATAGGAATGGCGAAATTACAATTACATATAAAGGGACCAGGCAAAGGTGCAATTTATGATAGAAATGCCAAGTAGATAATGCCCAGTTGATATAAATATGAACAACAATAGACATTTTGTCACGTATATATGGTGCATTATTTTTATGTATGCTAAATGGGCATGCACTTCCTTAAAGTTACAAAGGACTTGCAGAAATGAAAATATACATATAAATAAATATATATAACTAGCGAATTGCACGTCAAAAAATTACGGGCATGAAATCGCAATGCAGGTAATGTTGTTTTATCCATTTTTTAGCATGAGTACCTTTGGCGCCCATTGCGTGGCTGTTTTTTTTTGTTTGTTTGTTTGTTATTAGAGGTAAAGCCGTTAGTGTAGCTGTGTACTTCCGTATTGATAAATGGAGCGAATGTGTATGTGTGTATGATTTTCCGTCCTTAGTAAAAGTGTCTGCTAAGTCCGTAAATTTTCTGCGGTTCGTATTGTTGGTAAAGTGACGCTTGTGTGGGTGTTTGTAACCGCATGTGAGGCGCCGTAGAGCCTTCACCTGCGCAAATGCGGACGATGTTAGAGCCTCCGCCTTCTGCAAATGCGGCCCGCTTTGCGAGCTTGCAAGAACTGTGTCGCTCGCTACGCAAACTCGCAAAGCGTCACGACGATTCGTAGTTTGACAACTATTATATGTGATTGCAGTAGGTTGCTATTACAATTTTAAGTGGAAATGATAAATAATAATACCAAAATAAACATTAATGAACTTACCCTAGGGTTTGCAAATATCTTCTGTTTTTGGCAGTTGATTTTGAGAAGGAAAACCCAAGAAAATCCAAGCTAAATCAGCATAAAATTCATAATCCGTTTTGGCAGTTTCAACTTTGTTGCACTATCTAGGGATCAGTCTCTGCAGCAAAGCATCAAGGGATGTGTAGTCTTTCCTTCCCATCACATGGAAGAAAGGAAGCAGCTACAGTCAATACTGCTCTGGATCTCTGCACTGTACTGCTGTTGGCTTGAAGGTTAGTATAGGGTTAAATTGTACTTGAATGCAGTGTTCCTATTGGTAGGTACCAGGTGCCTATGTAAGCAGCTCTTGGGGTGGAAACTATTTTTTTCCAATAAAATAGATCTGTGTGTGTATATAATGACTCAATGTAATTGATGTTTCTTATATAAGCTGTATGTGTTAGATTTGTTGTTGTTGTTCAGTCCTTCAGTCGTGTTCAACTCTCGTGACCATATGGATGAATCATGCCAGGCACATCTGTCTGTGTTTCTGGTTGTGCTTATCCATAAGGTTTTCATGGCAAAGAGTGGGTTGCCAGTTCTTTCTCCAGTGGACCACAATTTGACTGACCTCTCTGCTATGACCTACCCTACACGGTATAACTCACAGCTTCATTGAGGTACACAAACTCCTTCACCACGACAAGGTAGTGATCCAAAAGGGAATGTGTTAGATTAGAAAATGATAAAAACAGGGAATCTTCCTTATACCTTTAAGGCCCCCTAATTAACTCTTGCAGTGGGAGTTAGTAAGGAAGATAAGCATGTCTAGTAGGAATAAATAGGTATAACAAAACAGCCTTTATTTATTAAATATATCTGTGACTAATACCATTAACCGAACTGGACATGCTCTAATTCTTTACAACCCCCACTGTGAGAGTTAATTAATGGCTGTTGATAGAGACTTGGAGGTCCTGCATAGATAATGTATGCTTAAAATACCCAACTTTCCAGCTAATTCAGTTAGCGCTTCCTCTCAAATTTTTAATAAAAAATAATTTCAATTACATTTATTTATTTGTGTACTTTCTGCACATACTGGGACCTGTTCTTTGTCAATTTAAATGCACTTTGTAATCCAATCTTTCTATTATGTATTTAAATGAACATGTTTTATATATTACAAATGTTTTGTATGGCAAATATGCATTGTTAGTTTAAGAGAATTACTAATAATCTGTGTAATTGATTAATTACATTAATTATTAGTGTAATTAATAATAATTAATAAATTATCACAGAAACAGTTAAAAAAAAAAACAATGAATTTGATCTCCCATTACCTTACACGTGAACTGAGAGGAAGTAGAAATTAAGATTTTTTTAAGAGTCTGTTATAGTGTTTTCTTATCTGACATTCATTAAATTAAATGGGAATGCAATCACATATTGTTTAAATTAAGACATCTGGTTATGTGAATTCACTTTTACTACACCACAGACCACTTATTTTTTCATAAAAAATACTGGATCTATCCTGTTGGGACAGGTCCTCCGCTGCAGTGCGGCCTCCAACTGCTAGGTGGCGCTGCCGATATGTGAGAGAAGTTCTAAGCTTATAATGTTAACCTAACCCTCACCCAAACCCTAACAGTTTACCTAAGCCTAGACTCTATGGTATGGCACCGAAATAATGGCAGTGCCATCTAGCGGATGCTCACCGCCACTGCTGCTGCATTGAATACCAGGATAGGACCAAAATACCTTTTCTAATGTTTACATGTTTTATTTAAATGAATGGTAGAAATGTTTGGACTACAGGGGCCATTTAAAGGGATATGGAATGTTCTTGGATTTTAATAGGTATATACAGTTATATACCTGTGTATTTATTTACTTTTATGTACTTTATTTTATTAGGAAGTTCTACTTTTACTGCCTAAAATCATAAGGATATTCCATGTATGGGTCTGCCCTCTACAACCCATGAAGACACAGACTCAATAGTACTGGGTGTGCTGTGTCTCATACTAACAAAACCGGGACCATGTCTCAGCAACATGCTGCTGAGAAGTGATCCCTGATAGGCTAGAACACTATACCGCACATACGGCCCTACTGAGTCTGTGTCAGCATAAGCTGTAGTGGGCAGATCAATACCGGGACTATTTGTTTGATTTCAGGCAGTAAAAACAGAGCTTATAAAACCATCTTAATAAAATAAAGTACATAAAAGTAAATAAATACACAGGTATATTACTGTATATACCCTAGTAAACCCCAAGAACATTTCATATCCCTTTAAATGGCTACTGTAGTCCAAACATTTCTACCATGCATTTAAATCAAAAAATTAAACATTAGAATTAAATTGCAGAATGTTGCTGAGACATGGTCCTGGTATTGTCAGTATGAGACACAGCCCATCCAGAACTACAGAGTCTGTGTCTTCATGAGTTGTAGAGGGCAGATCCATATATGGAATATCTTTTAGGCAGTGTATTTTATACCCAGTAAAATCCAGGAACCTTCCATATCCCTTTAAGGTTAACATTTGGATCACAGCTTTTTCTGTGTAACCTGGGTGTACTTTGGATTGTGAGATTCTTTGTAAAAGAGAAGCAGGATCATAAAAAATAGGAAGAGAAGAGAAACAGAAGTGTAAGAGGGTTTAAATACCATAAAACGTATATCTCTGATTTGTATTGGAACTATAATTTTGTTTCTGTGTGTTGTCTGTTCAATAATTTTATATTGTGGGACTGTCTGTGTGTAAGTATAAATGTGAGTCTGTGAGTAACAGGGATTGTGTATATCACGTTACAGGGTGTGTGTTCATGTATGAATGTGTGAGCGTGTCTACGAGGGTGTGTATGTGGCTGAGTATCTGTGACTATTTGTAAAATAGGGTGTGTATAGGTGTCTATTTGAGAGTCTCTGTGAGGGGTCTCTCTGTGTGTAATGTGTATCTGATGTGAATGAATGCATCTGAGAACAGATTGTCTGTAAGTGTCTGCAGTAGGGTGTGTCTGGGTGACACGGTGACTTAGGGCCTTATTTACTGCTATTAAAACATGTGTGAACCTGAAAAAATGTTTGCATTCTTGTAGCAATCTGAACTGGTGTGAGCTGTAGAGGACCCCTGTACAATGAAAACAGATAAGTTTGAAAACTAAAAGCATAATTAGGCAGAAAAAAGTCATAATGCTAGTTTTTAATTAGATACAAAATAAATGTTGATGACTGCTGGACCATAAATGTATGTGTATGAGAGTAGTGTTTATATATCATTTACAGTGGAGAGCAGTGCTTATATCTATTGACACAACCTTCCTTCTGCTAGGCCTGTGATGGAGAAGGGGTGGTGTGAGCTTTAAATCCAATTATCTAACAAATTATCCTGATCTCTTGCTCTCTCCATTGATCGATATAAGAAAATCACACCTCTCAGGATCCAGGTCTCAGGAAGTGATGCAACAAAAACAAAAAGGTAACCTCTGTTGAATTGTCTAACAATTCAGACATTTTCACTTAAATTGTTCTCCTGTACTCGGTTACACAGCTGCTTTTCATCAACAAGTTGTTTTTCGTGAAGTACAGTGGTAATTTATTTATGAATTTTCACATTTTGTTCAATTCAATTGGAGTAATTTTGTTATAGTGTTTGCGAGATTGTGCCTATCAGAATCTGCATCATTCTGTGTGCATGTATGGGCCTATGTTTGTCAGTATGGGCCAGATTGTGTATTAGAGTTTGAAAGTTGTGTGTATGTCACAATTTGTATGAGGCTGTGTGTCAGTTGCAACATGTATGAGTTGTGTGTCTGTATGCTGAATGCAAGTGCGTGTGTGTTTATCAGGCTTTGTGTCAGCAACTGTATGCTTCTTCTTATATCAATGCATGTGTAAATTTGTGTGTCAGTGTGTTATTGTCTTTGTGAGACTGTCTGTGTGAAGGTGTGTGATATACCAGCTTCTGTACATATAAAGCTGTGTGTCTGCATATCTGTTATTGATAGGCTTTCTGTGCAAAGCTGTGTGTGTGTATGATGCTAAGCGTGTTACAGCCTGTATTTATGCAGATGTGTCTGTGACATCTGTATGTATGAAGCTGTGTGTGTCACTTTCTGCATGTATGTGTCAGTGTCTGTATGAAGCAGTCTGTATCACTCCTCTATGTATGAGCTGTGTGTCAGCGTCTGTGTGTGGGTGTATGTGTGTCATTATGAAGGTGTGTCTGAGTGACAGTGTAAGAGTGTGTCTGTGTGCGCCCGCATGTGGATATTCAATCGGGAAGATCTGCAGAAGATCTGTTCCTTTATTCCCTATAATCTATTACAAAAATAGCAACCTTTTTGTCTTTACATTTTTAATTAGTGTGCGTGACATGCCTCGCCTCTGATTCTATATAGTGAGAGAAGGGAGGGAGGGAGATGAGAGAAAGAGAGAGAGAGATTCAAGAGTGAGTGTAAGGAAGAAAGAGGGAGAGGAAAAGGATAAGGGAGGGAAAGAGAGGAAAATATAGATGGAAGAGGGAAAGCAAGATAAACTTTTAGCATTTCATGAAATGCTGAATTTGGGTTTGAAGAACCAATTTAAGATCAGTAGTGAAAAAAATGCATTTAAGTTTAGAGTATATACATAGAGGATGATTGTAACTATAATTTGAATGTAAATATTAAGAATATTGAGGCAATGGCAATGGCATATATTTGTGGATACATCATGGCATTGTTTAGCTGGGGCATTTGTATTCAGTATATTATAAAATACAGTGGCGGAGCTAGCTAGCTAGTGGAGGGCCCCAGTGAAAAATAGTTTGTTGCCCCCCTTGCAACAATTCTACCTGCCCCTTGGAGTCAATTAAAAAGCCAAACATAAATACCGTAGTTGATCAGCTCAACCCTATGGTGATCAGATTATCTTTCCATGATGTAATTATCTGCCATATTTACCTAATAAATGAAGATTTCTCATTAATTTCCAGTAGCAGATGGCCTCTACTATGTTGCAGGCCCCAGTGCTTTGCACCTACTGCACCAACATTAGCTCTGCCATTGATAAGATCCTGTCTAGGAATCAAGTCTGAACTATCTGGATGTTGGTTGCAGCCAAACATAGACTCTAACCTTTAAAGTCATCCACCTTAGGCCTCATACCCTCTTGCCGTATTCCAGGCTACATTTCATTTACTGAGGTAGACCACCAATAATAATCATGTTGAAGGCCACAAGCACCTCAGGGAAAAATAGTATTTGAAGTCGATATCTTTCAAGTCCACCCTCCTAAGTGATGATCAAATACTAAAGTGAAACATCTGAATTGCCAAGCCTTATCAGTGACACCACCATTTTCTTCTTGACCCACCAGAAACAAGCATACTACATGGATCCAATTGCTGTGGCAAACATTTCAAGGCTCCAACTATAGAACAACTGGTTCCACAGATATAGTGACTTTGTCTGCTCATGATGCTCCAGCATTGACAGAGATAGGGGACATTACTAAATCTGGCGGCATATCAGCATGATGAGCCAGCCATACACAGCAGTGGCATATGGTCGGGACTGTTCAGACTGCTATCAGAGTAATATACCAAAGGAGAAGCACTCAAGAGAACCAACTATCGGTACATGGCATTGGTGAAAATCTAGGCTGTTCCTTCTTGTCAGGACTTCATACATGGATGATGAGTGTGTGTGCATCGTACAGTCGTGTCTGACGCTCTGTGACCTCATGGACTGCAACACACCATGCTGGTCCACTTGGTATTCATGGCAGAGATTCTGGAGCGGGTTGCCAGTTCTTTCTCCAGTGGGCCACAGCATACAGCTCCTGGTATTCCTAGGGGGTATCCCATTCAAATACTGATCAGGCCCAACCCTGCATGGCTTCAGGGTGGTGTGACCTCTTGGTTCCCTGACTGGAATCAAACCCAGTTTGCAGCGGTGAAAGCACTGAATCCTACCACTGGACCACCAGGGAACATACCATTGGATTATAAATGCTTTCTAATCTGAATCTTCTCAGTGTAGTAATTTACCCTGTATTCAATACTGCAACAGTATTGTACTGCACACGTAACTTTATTGCTCTGACACATTGCCATGCACATAGACACCAGGTAAAATGCCACAGATGTTGCACATTATGTTGTAGGCAGCATCTTAATCATCAATTAGCATATACAAGACCTACAGCCAGTCATATCTTCTCATTGAATGTCCAAACCTTCAAATTACCTTCCACAATAGCAAATAAATAAAAGATCTATGCAATGACTTCTGCTCATCTACTCATATATGCTACAGGCCTTCGCTATCAAGATCTTATCTTGCATTTTCTAGTTCTTAATCTGGCAGTCGTGTATATATTACATCATTTCAAGCAATCTAATCTAAAGCAATTTGTTTATTATGATATATACTTCTTACTTAAAGGTATAGAAGTTTCATGGATTATGAATGCATTTAACAAAAGAGAATCAGTAGTATATGCAAACACATTTTGCTTGAAAAAAATAAAATGAACATGAATAAACTTACCCTGAAGTTTGAAAAAATCTTCAGTTTTCTGGCAGTTGATTTCGAGAAGCAATGCCCCTGAGAGTCGCAAAGCTAAATTAGCATAACATTCATAATGTGTTGTGGCTGATTAGAGGCAGCTACAACATTGTAGCAATATCTGAGGATTCAGTCTCTGCAGCAAAGCATCATGGAATGTGTAGGCTTTCGTTCCCACCAGAAGGAAGTAGCTCAAGCAGTGCTGCTCTGGATTTCTGCACTGTGCTGCTGTTGGCTTGAAGGTTAGTACAGGGTTAAAAAACATACTTGAATGTAGTGCTTCTATTGGTTAGTACAAGGTGCCTATGTAAGCAGCTCTGGGGATGTGTAAATACTTTTTTTTTATACAGTATGTATAAAATGAATCACTGTAATGCATGTTTCTGATATAAGCAGTATTTGTGAAATTACAAAAAGTTAAAAATCCATATATACCTTTAATAGAACATTAGTACCATGTCAATCATTGTTTGTGTTGTTACATTAAAATATAGTTAATGAGGATACCAATTTTGTACTGGTCCTGTATCAGCAAACTACAGTTTAGGTCAAGTTCACCCACTTCCCTTGCCTTCTCCTCAAATAGCTATATAGTAGATCTCTTTTATGCCTGTTCCTAGAGAGATATATCTGTCTTTAGTTCTAAACTCTAACAATACTGAGACTAATGTATAAGTATGGATTGTTTAAGTCGGCCAACAGTGATTATACACCTAATGAACGAACAATGAGAGAGAAGCAGAATTAAGATTTACTGTTAACAGGGAGATGGATGGATTTATAATGTATGCCAATGCATGTTTTTTTTTTACAGCACTACCTTTGGAGGCAGTATGCCAAAGAATAAAATTTGAGATTTTATGATTAAAAAGCTCTGATCAAGAATTACATTGTTTTCTTTGCTGCTGAATCACTCTAGTATTATTATTTGTGAACTATTAGTGTACACTGTTCCTCCAGGCTCTTTGCATAACCATCCACAAGCCCATCACATACACACAGCCACATTAAAATTGAACCCTGTAAATGCAACGTTAGACCCGCAACGGCTGCAGGCTTGAAATCTGTCCGAGTTACAGAGCGATTAACTTAGACCACGGTGTTGGAGACACAAGCCTGTAAACCACTCTAGTGCTGTCGGATTTGTGGCCGTGCACACGATCAATTAGTCAATCCCGTATTAACGGATTTAGATGGAACCAATGGTAAAAGAGATTGTCAGCATTACGTCACTGAAAAATGGGCGTTAGATTTCAAAGTCTTACGGGTTTCAATTACGGGGTACAATCGGACCTGCATTCCAGAAATTATGCAATATTGATAAAGCCGTAAATATGATATTCTATTAAAAGCGAGTTCCATTATATGTTTTAACACATTGATTGCTGGGATCGATATACGGAAATGAAATATGAAATAAAATATTTTATATTGCCAACTTGCGAGCTTCAAGAATGTTCACTCTCCCTTTCATTAAATTTACAGTAGAGTGTTTTTGTTTGCATTTACGGTGCTATGGATAAGGCTTTTAGCCCCTTGCGGGTCCTTTCTAGCCCTCGTTGGCTTCTTGGCTCCATTTGCAGGTTACGGGGTTGAATGCCAGTGGATTCCTTGCAATTTAATAGCGAAATTGGAACACATCGGTTACGGGCTTTGAGAGAACAAAGGATTTGCAGGCGCGCAGTTAAGATTTTCATGTCCTGTAGGCTTTTTTCACACCTAGCCCGCAATTCGTCTGCAGGTAGCTTTAAGAAGCCAATTTAATAGCCATAGGTCTTGTGGGCTACGTTATGGGCATCATTTTAACACGTAGAGGGAGTATAAATGGGCTAATAGAATCCTCCTAGTATGACTCAGCAGCAGAGGAGGAATGTAGTGCTTGATCAGAGCTGAAAAAATAAAATGTACACATAAGTACATAAAAAGGACATTTTAGAGCTGGGAAAAGTACAGAGAAGGGAAAAAACTAATAAGGGGAATGAAGGGGCTAAGTTATGAAGAACGACTAACTACATTAAACATATTTTCTCAAGAAAAAATAGCGTCTAAGAGGGGATATTATTACCTTATATAAATATATCCAGGGTCAATATAAAGCTTTACCAAGTGAACTTTTTGTGCCAAGAACTTTTCAAGAGGACCTCCTTTGAGATTAGAAGGGAAAAGATTCTACCTTAAAGAAAATAAAGGGTTCTTCACAGTAAGTGTTGTTAATCTGTGGAATTCTCTACCCAAGGAGGCGGTGACAGCGGATTCTCATAGATAACCTTAAAAAGGGATTGGATATATTTTTGAATAAAAATGGCAATAACGGCTATCCTGGATAATTAGAGAGGGAGTATTGATCCAGGAGGAATCCAATCGCCAGTATCTGGGGTCAGGAAGGAATGTATTTGTTTCCTCTTTTGAGACAATTGGCAAATATTCGCTTAGTTTTTTTTCTGTTTGCTTCCTCTGGATCAATTAACAATTAATCCTTATATTGCAGATCAGAGATCTAAAAAGGTATGTTTTAGGTACGTATGGACTAAAATATTTTTTGTAACCTCACTCACTATGTAACTTTAATTTTGGGGGTGAAATAACACACCAAAGTCTCATTATTTGGTATACTGTCTACAAAGACATTTGGAGGTATATATTTCATTCTTAACCCAGATTAATATAACATATTTGAATTTTAAAGTAAACTAATGTATAATTTTTATTCATTTATCTAAATAAACGAATTATATTTCACTCTCATTTTAACTTACCAAATTAATAAACCATTTTTAGAACATTTTAATTTAAAATGATATACTAGTGGCTTTACAATATATGTTTTCATGTTTTATTTCCATGGATATTTGTACTTTTCAAATTAACCAATGTGTGAACATAATTCTCTCTCTATGTATATAATATATAGAAGTAATATAATGTATCAATATACATTTATATTAAGTGAATACATATATCTTATTATTTCCAGCATTCTCCCTGGAGTGGATTCCCTCCCATATACAATTTCCTCTCAGTGATCAGTGCGAGTGCGCGCGACCCGCCTCAGTAACTAGTGCCAGGCTCGGTCTCGCGCCGCACCTGCACTGTGCGCGAGGTGACTGGCGGGATTATGTGAGCATTGGTATCCTCTTATGGAATCCCCAGTATAACGCAACTGCGCATGCGCTTCCTGGGATCAATGCGCATGCGAGGGAAAACCCGTGCACTGCACATGCGCCGACCAGGACAGAGTTAGAGCCGAAAATCGGCGCTTCACTCTCAGCGGCCGCCCCCCCCGGCCGGCCCCCTGCACTGACACTGTTTGTGAGGGTGACACTGTACCCCGAGTTCCCGCGCTGCTGTGACCAGGTAAGGATGCCAGCGGCGAGGATCGTACTATGTGTGTTTGTAAATGGGGTGTGTGTAAATAGTGTCCTGCCCAGTGTGTACACCTGAATATCAGGAACACCCCCGCCCCCACAAGAGAATGAGCGATTCCCGGACATGTTTATATCACTATGCAAATTGAGGGGCCCGGGGTATCGCAGGTACAGATGTGAGGAGGATCCATAGTGTGAGGTGTGCAGGTGACTGTACTGTGTGACATACAGTGCAATAAGGTGACTGTACAGTGTAATAAGGTGTGTATTATACATAGCTCTACACAACACAATAAGTAAACACAACAGTACTGGCTTCTATTAGATGCTAATCATGTTTATTATTATTATGAAAGTACATTTATAAACGACTTTATGTATATTAACCTGTAATGACAGCTGATGTACATAGATTATATGTAACACTTGTTACATATATTGTACATATATATATATATATCTCCACAACCAGGGGTGACAGAAATATCTAAGAGGAGCTGAGAGCTTGGAAGCCCATCATAGAGTTCATTATAATGTGAAAAAAAGATTAGGATCTCTCTCACACACACACACACACACAAGTGTGTATGCATATATTACTTTATACATAGTAATTACTATATATAGTAGTCACAATATCTGTATAGTAAGTAATAGAGTGCTTTGTTCTAAATAAACCTGTAATGACATCTAATATACATAAAGTATGACATTTGCTATATATGGCGTGTGTGTGTGTGTGTATATATATATATATATACACACACACACACGGATCCCTTCATTGTCATGGTGAAGGGGCTTGTGTACCTCATTGAAGCTGTGAGCTATACTATATAGTCACCCAAGATGGACAGGTCACAGCAGAGAGGTCAGGCAAATTGTGGTCCACTGGAGAAGGAACTGGTAACCCACTACAGTATCTTTACCAAGAAAACCATATGGATAGGCACACAGATGTGTCTGGCATGCTTTGTCCATCGGGTCACTGAGAGTCAGACACAACTGAAGGACCACACACATACATGTGTGCCAAGCAAAATACTGTGTACAGAAGTGGACAAGAGCCAGCAGGCAGTACAAATACCAGGAGCCTGAGCTTCCAGGACGTGTGTATATGTGTGTATATATATATATATATATATATATATATATATATATATATATATATATATATATATATATATATATATATATGTATATGTAGTGCCACTGTGTATCATGCTGGTGTGTAAACGTTGTTTGTGGATGGTTCATGAACTTTCTAGATGTTTGTGCACCTTGGATTATTGTATATTACATGACAATCCAGTGCATTAACAATTTTGAAATATCTACATAGGCAGTGTTTGAAAAATCTTGGGATTTTGGTTGCATGAACTAAATGCATTTTTAAGATGAAAAATGTGTCTGGGCACAGCAATTGTCTAGTTATAGCAGAAATGGAAAATACAATACATACAGGTGTATTTGTTTATTTATAGGAGCTTTGAGAAGATTTAGATAACTGAGCTTGAAAGTCAGGTAGTTTTAAGCATAAATAGCCTCAAAAGATCATCCCTCTCTGCTATAACTTCATTTTGGTTAATTTACTTTCACAGTAAGGTTGATGAGCAGAAAAAAACATGCCCAGTTATAAATAAGAATGACAGATGCTTTAGTCTAAGCCAATGTTGTTATGCTGATTTCACTAACTAGACATGCTCGTAATACTTCACACCCCCTAGCACCCCCACTGTGACAAGTAATCACTTCTGATGAAGTTAGTAGCAGAGAGGATGAGGTCACAAGGTGTAACTGGGGGGGTGGACACTTGTTCAGCGATATCTTTGTCTATATAAATAAGGTACTGATGGAGTGTGCACAATACTATGGGTCTGTTTTGTGATTGAATTATGTTACCAAATTCATTATCAATGGGATTTATGTGGTGTGATGGGTCACTTTTGAATAAATGAGGATTGAATTAAGCTGAATGCTCTTGTACAACATCCTACAAGGACGGTCTTGCCACCACATTTCCACCGCTATCCTTTCTAGAAACAGATCTCATGAATAGCAGTCAGAGATCTCCAAATCCTTGCAAGCAACATGTTTGAGACTGTGCCATAAATTTTAAGCTTGCAAGAGAAGGACCATTTTGAACTTTGATTGTCAACTGGATCTGTTAAAGTTCCCCGATATATGTATTCTATAATGTTATAAATATAAAGGTTAAGCATCAAGTAAACAGGACATGCAGGTTCTGGAACCATCATGATAGATGTGTCTGTGTCATTAAGGCATGAACCCTGCAGCATCTGTTTGAACGGTGTCAATTTGGCACAGACCCTCTAGCTTACCTTCAGGCTAGTTTGTTAGGTATGGGCAGTGCAACATCTGGCTGGGGATGTTTTGACGAGCAAAGGACTAGTTCAGTATTTATAGCTTAGGCAGGGAATCCCCATGACCCAGTTATTTTACTTTGGTCCGACTGTAGATTAGGTGTGGTTCCTTGCATTGTACAAAGATGAGGACTTGGAAGACCAAGCAGTTAGAGTTCTAGTTCTTTTATTTTTTTATTATTTTGCTTATACCTTTTATACATACTCCTGTTATGCCTCCTTAAAAAAAAAAAAAAAAAAAAAAGTTTGGTTTCTGTATGACTCCCATGTTTGATATGTCAGTCATTGACTTAGTGGCACAGCAAAAGTCTCAAGAAATGTATACATAAATATAAGTACAATAGGTTGGTAAAACAATTTGAGTGAATGTGATAGATAATGCAGCTTTAAAGTTAAGTTATTAAATATAAATTAAATGCAACGTCCCCCTCTCGCCTAATAACTTTATCTCCCTTGATAATTTATCTCTTGCTATGGTGGGTGATAAACCACAAGTTTGCCCGGTTGTAGATTAGAATAATAACTTCTACACGTGCTCTTGTGGTTTATCAACACCAAATGTGAGAAACAGTTAGTCATTAGGAGAGAGGGAGGATCTTTTCATGTAAGTAATATCCAGCATTCCTGCTCTGTTATCCAACACTCCCACAACAATTGTAATTATATTTATTCATATGGTTACTTTTAATTTCTGCACTGATGGGGATATTTGCTATGTCACTTTAAACTTTGATTCTGTTTTTTTCGTATAACTGGTCATGGGGCCAACAATTTCATTTTACCCACATCTATAATCTGCATGGTTATAGCTCTGTATAGCTTGTCTAGGATATATAATTGCATGTTATAGATATGGAAGAAATGCAATTTGATGCATTACTATTGTGTTTTGGTGAAAAATTCTCAAGAATTAGCAAGTAAAAAGCTTATTGACTGTCCTCTCACCAAAAATCTCCACAGGCCCAGATCAAGGCTTTGCGTTCAAGCTTTCAGACTCGCACTAGGCCAATGACATAAAAATCTTTTCAGTTGAGTCAGTATATTCATAAAGCTATTGTAAATGAGGCCTTATGGTGTGTGTTTATATTATGACTAAAATACTACATATGCCTGGTGGTGTGCAGTTAAATACACCATGTAATATTATGTTGACCCCTTTGATGTTTTATACACGTAAATGTCACTTGAGGGTTACTGCTGGGGAAAGTTCATCCATTTTTATTTACGGGAGCAACCTCCTTTTCTTTAATCACCTGCTGAATTTTCTTAAATCGTAGACTATCATCTTGTGATTTTTCAGCTGGGACGTTCTCAATAACAAGTATAAATAACACTTGTCCTAAAATTTCTGGTATTGTATACCCCTATTTGGGTATACACAGAGGGGGTTTTTGTGCCGCTAGTGCCAGGTCGTCAGCTCTTTAGTGTTGGCAGACTACATTGAATTGATCTGGTGATTTATTTATTGCAGCATTGGCCCTTGAAACCTAATTAAAAAATTTTCTGATCATAATTTTTTGTGAACTATATATGTGTTATTTCTTAGGTTAATTGGGTTATTGGGTAAGGCATAATAAATATTTGGATCCACACTGCTTTAATGCTATAAAATGGAGATTTGAATCTTACTCATGATTTCACTGGTTCTACCTTAGAGGGAAAGCACATTTTTGAAAGGTATGTGTACTTTTTGAGGAGCCAGACAAACCATTTTTAAGAGCCAGGGAATGGATCATATGTATAATAACTAAAATGTAGGACGCAGCTCTGGATCTCTCTAGCTTGTCCTGGTAAAGGGGCTTATATACTTAATTGAAGCCTTGAGCTATGCCATGTAGGGTCAACCAAGATGGGCAGGCCATAGCAGAGAGGTCAACTAAATTGTGGTCCACTGGAGAAAGAACTGGCAACCCACTCCAGCATCTTTGCCAAGATAACCTTATGGACAAACACAGCCACAGGCATAATGATATGACACTGGAAGATGAGCCTATCAGATCAGAAGGTACATACCAAATTACTGGGGAAGAGCAGAGGGTGAGCTTGTGTAGCACCAGATCTAATGAAGTGTTTGGGCCAAAGCAGAGAGCATACCCAGCAGCAGATGCATCTGGAGAGGAAAGGAAAGTCTGCTTCAAAGAACAATTCAGCATGGGAACTTTGATTGTTATAGCTATAAACAAAGGTAAACTGGACATTGTCAAACATGAGTTGTCAAGATTAAACATTTATATCCTGGAAATTATTGAATTCAAATTGCCTCAGACAATCACCAGATCTTCTACTGTAGTCAATAATCCTGCACAAGAAATGGAATAGCCCTCATGTTCAATCAAAGGATGGCCAGTGCAGTGCTTGGTTACAACCCACTAAATAACAGAATGATTTCAATTCAAAGCAAACCATTTAACATCACGGTGATCCAAATCTATGCTCCAACCATGCTGAAGAGACTACATTTGTCTAATTCTATGATTATATTTAACACCTCAGAGACGGCTGTACACATGGACAACACCAGATGGACAATATAGAAATCATATTGATTATATACTTTCGAAATGAATGATAGAGGAGCTCTATACAGTCTGCAAAAACAAGTCCTGGAGCGGACTGTGGTTCAGATCACAAGCTTCTTATTGCAAATAATTAAACTGAAGAAAAGAGAGAAAATCATCAGGTCAAGCAGAAATACCAAAGGCATAATATCCTCTGTGAAGGTAAAGCATAGATTTAATGGACTATACCTCATAGATAGATAGAATGCCTGAAGAACTTTCACCAGAAATGTGTGACATTATTAAAAAAAACAGCAATACAGATTATCCCCAAAAGAAAGAAAAGTAAGAAGGCAACCTGGCTGTCTGATGAGGTTTTGAATATATCCCAGGAAAGAAATAAAGTGAAAGGTAGTGGAGACAAGAAAATATTTGTCCAACTGAATGCGAAATTGCAGAGGATGGCAAGAAGAGACAAGGAGACTTTCTATAATGTGTGATGTCGAAAGATAGAAGAAGACAACCGAATGGGGAAAGTCAAGCAATCTCTTCAAGAAAATTTGGGTTCTCAAGGGAACCTTTTTTATGCCAAAGTGGGTGTGATAAATGCCAAAAATGGTAGGGACTTAACAGAAGATCAGATTAAGAAGTGGTGGCAGGAATACACTGGAGTTGATGGAATCCCAGCTGAGCTATTAAAATCCCTACAAGATGATGCTGTGAAAGCGTAACTTTGCCTTATGCCAACGCATTTGGAAAACTCAGCAGTGGCCAATAGAGTGGAAAAGGTCAGTATACATCCCAATTCCAAATAAAGGCCGTGCCAAAGAGTGCTCCAATTCAATTGAACTCCTTTCACACGCTACTATGGCAATGCTTAAAATCCTACAAGCTTGGCTTCAACAATATATGGACCTGTTCCACAGAGGCACAAGAGATCAAATTGTCAATGCCTCCTGGATTTTAGAGGAAAGCTATGGCAAGTCTGCACAAGCTAATAAAAAGTAATATTATATTATCCACAAAGGTCTGCATCATCAGAATTGTGGTATTCCCAGTAGTAACATAAGGATGTAAGAGCTGGACAACAAACAAAGCTGAGCACCATAGAACTGACACATTTGAATTGTGGTGTTGGAGAAAAGGGCTTAAGAGTCCCTTGGACTACATAAAGATCCAATCTATCCATAATTCAGGAAATAAACCCAAACTGTTTATTGTGAGGTCAAATATTTTGTCCATGTCATGAGAAGACTCTGATGCTGGTAAAGATTGATGGCACAAGGAGAAGGGAACAGAGGCAGAGATGACCAGATGAGGTCAATTAAGTAATGAGTGGGAGCTTGATGGAGCACAGAGGGACAAAAGTGTCTGTCTGGCGTGCTGCAGTCCATATGGTAACCGAGAGAGAGTCGGACACAACTAAACAACATCACGGCAGCAGTAAAAATGGATAAAAGCATTTTTAGAGAAAATATTATATTTTTGATGACTTAATGGAGATCTTATCTGAATCAACTGTTCCTCCAGGGTTCTAATCCTTTTAGGAACAAAAACAATACGTCTGCCATCATTATAGTAAAATTAAGTACAAAGTCTTTTAATAAGTGTTTTTTTGTTTCAAGTACTATAAACCACTTGCTGCCTATTTGAATGTTTTTCTTAAAGTGACACAGAGGTTACAAATATGATATAATTTTAAACTATAGGTGATAACAAATACTTTATCGATTTGAATATCATTTTAAAATTAGCATTTTCCTATAGTAAAATAACATTGAAGATTACCATTTTTGAGTTGTCGGTCAGCATTTCGATATTTGATTACTGATAAGCACCTTCATTGTTTTCCGTGCAGCCATCTGGGTCTGGGCCTAGTCTTTTTGTGCAGCTGACTGCACTGAAATCTGTGCCTCAAGCTTATCAGTAATTAAATGCAATGATCGCTCCTTAATAAAGATGATCTTGGTTTTTAGTTAACCTTTCAAAATAGTGAATTCAGTGTTGATTTACCATATAAAAAATATATTTTTAGTCATATTCAAATGATAAAGTTCTTGTTATTACCTGGAGTTTTTAAATAATACCATATTTGGAACCCCCACCACGTCACGTTAAACTGATGGAGGTGTGACACGAATATTTCACACGGCAGTCATTGGTATGTAATACCTAACTGGGTGTAATGTAAGCAGTGCAATTAAACTATACAGCAGTCCTTGCAGTAATGTGACATTGATCAACAGGATCTACAAGAAAAAAATATCTTCCTCTACATGCAGATGGCACACACAGGATGTGCTGCAACGCACATTACTGTCAGGCCAACAGATTTCACCCTCACTGAGAGACATCTCTGCTCTGTCTGTCATCTTTTATTATACCAATGAGGAATTAAATTATTTTATTGACTGGAAGTTCTTGTCTTTGGAATGTGGCATAACGAGATCTGCTTTCAGTACAAATGTGAGTTTTTAGAAGTCAAAAAGTATACTGTATTACACTATGTAACCCACAATACGAGGTTAAGAGCATGTAATGTTAAGTGAATATATTATAATATTTACAAGAATAGATATTCTAAAGTATAATGCATCTCTATGAAGGGAATCCTTTCAGGTTATTGGAAATCAGCCTGTCTGGCTGCTTAAAATTGTCTTTGAGAAGTATATACAGTATCTCACAAAAGGGAGTACACCCCTCACATTTTTGTAAATATTTTATTATATCTTTTCATGTGACAACACTGAAGAAATGACACTCTGCTACAATGTAAAGTAGTAAGTGTACAGCCTGTATAACAGTGTAAATTTGCTGTCTCCTCAAAATAACTCAACACACAGTCATTAATGTGTAAACCGTTGGCAACAAAAGTAAGCACACCCCTAAGTGGAAATATCCAAATTGGGTCCAAAGTGTCAATATTTTGTGTGGCCACCATTATTTTCCAGCACTGCCTTAACCCTCATGGGCATGGAGTTCACCAGAGCTTCACAGATTGCCACTGGAGTCCTCTTCCACTCCTGCATGATGACATCACAGAGCTGGTGGATGTTAGAGGCCTTGCACTCCCCCACCTTCCATTTGAGGATGCCCCATAGATGCTCAGTAGGGTTTAGGTCTGGAGACATGCTTGGTCAGTCCATCATCTTTACCTTCAGCTTCTTTAGCAAGGCAGTGGTAGTCTTGGAGGTGTGTTTGGGGTCGTTATCATGTTGGAGTACTGCCCTGCGGCCCAGTCTCTGGAGAGAGGGGATCATGCTCTGCTTCAGTATGTCACAGTACATATTGGCATTCATGGTTCCCTCAATGATCTGTAGCTCCCTGGTGCCAGCAGCACTCATGCAGGCCCAAACCATCAGTCACATGAAAAGATATAATAAAATATTTACAAAAATGTGAGAAGTGTACTCACTTTTGTGAGATACTGTATGTACCTGCATTTATTACATTTATGGGTCAACTTAGAATTCAGAATTAAATAGTAGGTGGGTAGAAGAGAGGCCATATGGTGGTTAAGAGTGATTGGGGTGGTGATGGATGGACTGAAGGGTGCAAAATATATAATAATTTCCCATCTACATAATATTTTACATTTATTTTGTTTTACTGCTTGTTCCTGATTGCCAATCAGCACTAATAGAGATGTATGAAGTCGTCTCTATGATCCAGTTTCCTTAATGGTGCTATGTAAGCTATACATAGACATGTATTTGTTTATTTTCATAATTTGGATTAAAATGTGAGAAATCTATGTCCGTGCACAGGCAGTGATTACCTGGTGTACGATTTCCACACAGTACTTAAAATGTGAAACAAGTTTTATGGTTTCCTTAATAATATATGGCATTTTATTAAAATAGCACAGGTCCTCAGGGTATTTGTGATCCAATGGCAGCACTTTCCTTTTTGTGAACAGCTTCAAAAGACGATCATAATGCATCAGGGCAGGGCTTGGCAAAATCAGAGATCAATGGGCCGTAATATTTTACTTCTGGCTTCTAACTTATTTGTAATTTCCACGTATATCTATCTATCTACCTACACTGTTTCCTGGCTATTACGTCTCCAAAGTTTAGTATAAATTTGTTAATCCCTGCAGAAGCGCATATTATGTAAATCCTCAATTCTAATGTACAATAAGAGGTAAAACGTAATATTTTTAGACTTGCTTGTTAATTAACTCATAATATTGCAAAGCCTTTTAAGTTCTCTGTAGTGTTTCCCCTCTGACCTCTCATTCATGTGCACCCATGTGTACAAATCATTGTGCACAACCTGCATTGGCACTCATTATTCTGCAGTGTATTTGCATTTCCGGTCTTCTTGTCACCCATAAGTTGTAACCCTGTGTCGGAGGAAGTGAACGTATCTCTGTAGGATAGTGCACACCGTGTGTTATAATAAAAAATATACACTTCCTGTTTACTTGGCTGCAGTTTCCTTCATTTTCTCCTCTGACATGATTCATACTACTGTGGAATATGGGTAGTATAAAGCAGGGGTGGGCAAGTCTGGGCCTGGAGAGCTCCACACAGGCCTGTATTTGATGATATCCTTTCTGTGCACAGGTGAGTCAATCAGGACGTCTGAAGAAGCGTTTCACTCACCTGTAGGCAGCAGGGGTATCCTAAAATCCTGGCCTGTGTGGGACTCTACACGGCCAAACTTGCTCACCCCTGGTATAGAGTTTTCTGTAATTTTAAAGGGACATAGAACACACATTTTAAGAGCAGATTTTAAACATTACAAAAGATATTTGTGATTAAAACATTTTTTATCCTTTATGAACATCCCAAAAAATAGCATACAGGTCTATTATATAGGTCTCATTGGCAGACAATTGTGACTCCTGCAACTATGTTATTGCTAATTGCGTGATAGAGGAAAACACCCAGAGAAGTTAAATCAAATCAGTTTATTTTGCTCAAAGTCCTTAAAAATAAAATACACCATGCAAAATTAAAGGACCATTGAGTTCAAGAAAAAAGGCACTTGTTTGTGAAGACTGTCGTAAAATAATGTTAGCAGCTGTGATCACCAAGAACCCACTTCGGGATCTCTGTCATGGTGAAGGGACTTGTGTACTTCAATGAAGCTGTGAGCTGTACCATGTAGGGTCACCCAAGATGGGCAGGTCATAGCAGAGAGGTCAGACAAATTCAAGTCCACTGGAGAAGGAACTGGCAACCCACTCCAGTATCTTTGCAATGAAAACCTTATGGATTAGTACAACCAGGCACAACATCTTGGTGTGCTGTGGTCCATAGGGTCACCGGTAGTCTGACACAACTGAATAACGGAACAGCAAGCCAAGGACATATAAATTGTGAGCAGAATAGCTCTAATTATAAGCAACTTTACATTTACGTGTCCTGCTTATGACCTAATTTCCTTCACCCAAAAGTATTCACTAAAGTTGCAGTAAAAAAATATAAACCCCATCCCCATAGTTAGAGGTAGAAAGCTTGTAGGAGAAAGAGAAAAACAATTGTCATAGCTACGTGGTGCATGTTATTTTTGAGCCTTGATCTTGCATAACTAGATGATAGAAATGGCTTGTAGTAAATCTATGGGTTACTCAGTTTGTCTCCCACCACAACAGTGATAAGGGCCTCATATACTGCACCAGAGTCCTAAAATGGTCCTCATATTGCTTTAAACCTTTTTTATTTAATCTAAAGAAAAATGGTAAAATTGTTGTAGAACAGGATTAGTTGGTAATAGAGGTATAGATAATGAGCAATATTTAGGTGTACAATTGTGCATTTATTTAGTTTTAGAGAAATACAATGCCCTGGGTGTTGTTGAAGAGGGGCGCGCTCTATCACTCCAGAGATCAGGCTGGGGTCCACATATTAAGTGCATGATTGCCACCTGTTGCCCTCCTATGCCCCAAATGTCCTTCAGCATTTTGAAAAATCTAAATATTTAATGTATATGTATTATCGCTCAGTGTATACAATCACTGCATGTTAAATGAGACAAATCTCCAATAAGTAATGTAGATAAAGATTACTGTAAAATATTTCTAAAAATCAGAATACAGGAATATCTTGTGAAATATGTAATCTGATCTGTTTGATTGATTGATACAGCAGAGTAAGCCCACCCACTAAGGATACATTGATATCTCTTTATAATGTACCAGTAACTTCCAAGTATACCGTTGTGTTGGTCTAAAGCTGTAGGACAATGAAAGGGCCGATCATGAAAAATTATTTGTAAGTTTATTCTAATTAATGGATAATTGTCATTACCTATAGTTATACAATATTTGTAATTTCTACTGTCGCTTTAAGCTGATTGCTAGCTTCTTTAACATAATAAAATAATCAATAAGAGTCGCTTTGGTGCTCAATTATCTTTAATTTAAAATGATTCAAGGCCATCACTTCCGGTTAAACAAATGTTTGCAATAAAAAAAATAACCTTTCCTATCAGGGTCTACTAATCGAGATTGAACATGGTTTGCACACCCCATGCACCACAAACTACATAGCAAAGATATATGAATTATGGTTGTTTTTCTTGTGGTTTTCAGTTCTTATTGTGTTTTTTTATTTATTTATTTTACAAAACTTTTTTTTTTTTGCCTTGGATTTGAATGTTTGTTAAAAGCTTGCAACAAAGATGATTTTTAAAATCATTAAACAAAAAAAGACAGGATTTTTTAATGAACTGTATGGCATTAAATTGCTGTATAAATTGTGGAAATGTCCTTGATCTATAGTTCACATATTAGAAAGTTGAAATAATAAGCCCTATTTGTTATGTATCATAGGCAGTTCCCATTTCCATCTGAAAATTAATATTTTTTTACAATAGTATAATTGTCATAAACTTTTGAAAACAAAAAATGTATATTTAATAAATATAATAAACAAACAATTTTTAAATGTTGAACTTTTTGTGTGCAATTATTATTTACTGTGGCTCCTTTTTGTTCTTGGCTGATTGTTACTTTGTTAGGAGATTGTCCGTGTAGTCTTAAAAGCTTTCCATGGTTTGTTGAAAGCACTGGCGTTTTTAACTGCCACGTTACCACTGTGCAAACAGAAGCATCCTCTGTATTTAGTGTCCTCCCATCTCAGCAAGTTGAGCAGTAGGAAACAAAATGGTAGACTACAGCAGTTATTTTTTTTATAAAAAAGGTAATACCTTTGTAGCAGTATTTTAGTTTTACATTCGAAACTAATTTTGCCTTTTTTTTTGTTCTTTTTTTTTTTAAGTATATGTATTAAATATAGGAATAAGGTGACTCCTCTTTATTCTTATTTTTTTTCTCATTCTATGCAACATTTTTATTTTCCATCTTGAAAACAGACGCCATAGAGACAGGTAGAAATTGGAGAACTATTGCCTTATTGATGAGATCGCTCTCACATTTTAATATATTTTGTGTTTTCTAATATTAGGAGTGTTTCTGAAAACGTACAAAACTTATCAGTACTCTAATTGCTTTGCTATTGTTTTTCAGGTGACCTTTAAGACTGCTGTGATTTGCTGCAGAAGACCATCCAGCCTTGCTTGTTTCGGAATACCCTCCAGTAAAAGATTTCTATGACTGAAGTGAAGTCTCAGTTGCTGGAATATAACAATGGTGGGTCATCACAAAGAGTTAAACATAATTTAACACATTGTAGAGTACAAGAAGCAGATGATTTTGAATACTTTAATAGCAACTTAGGTAGGCCTCCTCCTAGAAGTGGTTATTGCTTTCCATTGAGAACATTAATTAATCTTGGGATAAAGTCTGTAATTTGCCACATTTGCGTTATGATTTGTAGATACATATCCCATGCAAACTGTGAGCCATTTATTCATAGTTAGAAAACTGTTGTTAACATTAAATCTCGAAAAACAAGATTTTGGCCCCAGATGAGAACCAAAAAACTCATCTGGTCTGCACATTCAACTAAAAATGCTTGGATGAATTAATTCCCAGGTTTGCTTTATGCTTATCCCAAGGACTTAATTCATTTTATTGTGTTTTTGTCCCAGTCATGTACCCTGGAAGACTCTTCTACTTATCTACTACACTTTATGTAAAATATTATGTTTGCACAATACATCTGCATCTTTTTAACACCATACACATAAATTGCCGTAAGTGTTAATGCATGATATTCTGTTTAAATATTTTACTTTGTATGGAATTACTCAGAATCTATTTAAATAATAATTGCTATAAAACAAGGTTGCATATAACTTCAGTATTCTACAAATATGTATCTTATTCTGTAAGCTTGATTTAGGTGTTCAGTTGTGACTTGGTGTTCATAAATGTTATGTGTTTGAGGACATTTAATTAAAACTAACACTATTAATTTTGGTCATAATTTCTATTAATTTTGGCGGGTCTTCTATTTGAGGTAAAACATGCAAATTTTAGATTTGATGAGATATCAATTTAATTACAAGCTCCATATTTAGGAATGTCTTGGAAAATGTTTGTGTAATAGCCAGTTCATCTGATTCAAATTTCCATTTAGTTAAGTTGAGGAAGTGCCACGATATAGGGAGATTATTACCTCAAAACAAAGATGGCATATCTATCTATGATAGCTATTTTTTTCTTCCCCCTTAATTACCTTATCGGGTTGGAGACAAACACTCAGCTGGGGGTAGATACTTTTATTTTTTTTTAAATAAATACAATCTTGAATACTGCTATTACAAATTATAAAAATGTATTAAAATAACTAGCATTGCAATGTTCCTTTATTTTTATCAGCTCGACTTGCATATAAAGGCTGGTGTGGCAGTAGGTCCAGCATGACTGCCAGTGTCTGAGCATTTACGTAGGAGGGAGACAAGGGATTTTATACTAAATGTTGAACTGCGTAATGAGCAAGAGAACACCACCCAACCCTCAATACTAAATCGAGAAAAAAATCCAATCCAGCAGAAAGTACTGAAGATACTTGCAGAGTATGAAATCTGCATTTTTAATCTAAATTGGTGTACTAGATTACTCATATTTTCTAATTCTGTACAATAGTGAGATATTCATTTGCAATACTTCATAGAAAAAAAATTAACTTTTTTGTAAACCATTTTATGATTATTTAATCCTTGGCCTAACTTTATTCATATCCTAGACATTATTAAAAGTGTGCTGAGATCGGCAAACATATTGTTTAAATACGTTTCGGTAAACTGCAGAAACGTTACTGTAATTAGATAGAAGTTTGCTTCATTGTATCATTGTTTTTATAGTCTTTATCTGAGTATGTTCTGGTGATAAAGGTTTTACATTTACCACTATATCTAACAGAGACGTAGAACTCCCACATATCCTACCATACAATTAAAAGTGTGTGTTAAAAGCATTACAAAAGACACTTCACCCAGAGACCAGATAAGTCTACAAAATGTCCTTGGATGTGAAGAGCTCGCCAAGCTAAACACTTGCAATTTGCAGAGACGTGTATCTACTGTAAGGGCCCATACTCTATAGTATTTGTCATGTAATTTTTATATACAAAAAAAGATTGTATAAACCGTATTGATTGTATTTTGTGTATCTGAATGGAATATTAATCAAGAAATCTTTACATTGATATGTTTAGCAAACCACCACCAGACACCCAGACCATCCTATCATTTTACTGCTTTAAAGTGTGTGTGTGTCTGTGCGCGCTTTTGTTAAGACTGACCAAAAGCTTAGTTTGTAAGGACACCCACTTCTGGGGCAGAAGGAGCAAGAGTCAGAAATAATTTCATATAATATTGTAAAGGTTGTGTTTAAAAAAAAAAAAAAAAAATTACTTTGAATAACTAAACTTAATGATGAGCAAAATATTTTACAGTACTTATAAAAATCTGACCACAGTCGGCCTGTAATATTTATCATTCTAATCTATCCTATGGATCTTAAAGGGCCACTGAATGCTTATTTCAGCATAATAGTGTACAGCAAGTATCTTTGATCAAAATCTTTTAAATATTTAAATTTTTAAAAGTAGAAAGCAATTTTGAAATCGCTTTATCCATTGTACTTGACATTTGAAAATAAATGTTTGGACCCATTGGAGTTAGACCTATTTATGCTTGACTTCTCTACTTCAAAGGGGGATGTGCTGCTGTTGTAGTATATCCATAGAGCAAATACAAATAAGCTTTTGATAAATATATTTGCTTCTTTGATGTAAGTAATTTACCTGCTGCTTAACTTACATAGTTGCATAGTAATTGAGGTTGAAAAAAGACATTTAGTCTATCAAGCTTAACCTTTTTTTGATATCCTTTGATATGAAATATGTGGATTAATTGTTAGTTGTTAATGAATCCAGAGGAAGTCAAACATAAAAAAAAACATTGAAACCTTGCCAGTTGTCTCAAAAGAGGGGAGAAAAATCCTTCCTGACCCCATATACTGGCATTAGGATTCCTCCCTAGATCAATAGTCCTCTAATTATCCAGGATAACCCTGAATGCCCTTTTTATTAAAAAATACACGGTCCAGTCACATTATTATGAATAACCACTGTGTACAGCACAGGCAGCGACAGTGTGTCTGTGAGTCAGTAAGATGCTGGAATGTTTTCAAGGGTATCTGGAGTTATACAGACTGCAGTGCATCCAACAGCTGCTGAAGAGTGTGTGGTGGAGGATCCATATGTAGAACATGACAATCATGGTGGTACTACAGGTGGGTTCAAGTCCAGAAAATGTGGAGGCCATGAAAATAACTGGAAGTCTTCATCATGCTCCTCCAACCACTCCCGGACAATTATGGCCATATGACATGTTGCATTGTACTGCTGGAAGATCCGCTCCGCTCCAGGGTAGACAATCAACATGTATGTGTGTACTTGATCTGCAAGGATGGATAGATAACCCAATTGGTTGAAAGTGCCTTCCAGGTATGAGTGGACCCAGACAATGCCAAGAAAACATTCCCTAGACCATAATACTGCCACCATTAGCTTGTGTTCTTCCAATGATGGTTGCAGAGTGATTGTTCTTGGAGGTTTCAAGACTGACACGCCAACGTCCGTCCAGTCAATGGAGCAGAAAACTTGACTCAACAGAGAAGACAATCCTTTGCCAATTAGAAGGTGTCCAATTGTGGTACGGTCATGCAAATTGAAGCCATTTCTGCAGATGAACCTTGCTTGCTTGGGAGCCCCATACGCAACAGGGTTTGCTCTACTTTCGTTTGACACAAGTCTGATACCCTGTGTCGGTTGGCCCTTGCACACTTTTGCAGCTGAAGTTCACCTCTGACATCAATGGCATGTGGTGCTCTGCAGTTTCCATCCTTTTTAATTGCAGTGGTTCCGTTTGTCCAGTCATGGGGCACTTTAACCACAGCAGCCGATGAACCGTTAACAAACTGCACTGTTTCAGAAATACTGCCACCCTTGGCCCAAAAGCCAATGACCATCTCCTTTTCAAAGTCTGATAAATCACACGTTTTACCCATGACAGCGATGGTTAATATGTTTGCAAAATCCCTTCCTGTCGCTTTAAATACCCACAATGCCAGCTCACAAAACTTGCCTTATTTCATTGGCTATTCACTGCTGACTTCAAATTTAGGCTATAATAATGTGCCTCAACCCTGTATATCCAGTCCCTTATTAAAGTTATCTATCAAATCCTCTTTCACCACCTGCTTTGGTAGAGAATGCCACAGTTTAACCATCCTTACTGTGAAGAACTATTTTCTTTCTTTAAGATGAAATCTTTTCCCTTCTAACCTCAAAAGATGTCCTTGTCAGTTGAAAAGCTCTTGGCACAAAAAGTATTTTTGATGAAGTGGTGCCCAAAGTTGTACTCCATATTCCAAATGAGGGGTTTACTACCAATTGGTATACCTTAACAAGAAACGTGTTGTCATTGACCCTTGTTTTATAAACCATATATACCGATTTTATATGTATGTTTGACCCCTTACCACCCTACCAAATTACTAGTTATGAAGATATACAATATATTGTGAAACAACTGCTTTAATTCACATTGCTTCTACATGTTCTGTAGACAAAATATGTTTTGTTGCTTTGATCGTGGTCCCCTTGGTGTTTTTATTATGCATTTTTGTGATCAATCTCCTATTATAGGATTTATCACTGAGGAAGCTGCAAATTACAGCAGCGAAACGCGTTTGCACGTTACTTACACCACAGATTGTGCGCTCTAAAGACCCCCCCCATACTGATAGGACACCGACATGAACAGTGTCTTTGGGAATAGCGGCACCTCTGACCACCTCATATACCCTACCATATATATTGAAAAATTGTTCACTAGAAGATCTACCGACGCGCTTAGGCCTGTTTGATTGTGCTCTCACTGAACCCAATCACCAAAACCCTTAACCACTCCCTATTGTAAAATAATAGCACCTGACCTGTGTGGCCTGCCAACTATTGCTCTAGAGCAGGGGGCCACAGGACTGAACTTGCCCATCCCCGCTCTAGCGGCAATTGTGTTTTAGTACAGATAAATAAAAAGTTATTTTTACTAGCCAGCAAATAAGATGCTGCATTTCCCAGTGGGATGACAACCATAATCACTTTTTGAGGATTACAGTTGTGAGTTGGATTTTTTTTTCTTTAGTTATTTGAAGAACTTGCTTTGACATAAAAGTTCACTAAATAAACAGTTCTGGAAAAGAAAAATATGCTATGTGCTTAATACAGTCCTATTCAATTGCCCAATTCGCAATTTAATAAGGCTTTTAGGCTGCAAGCACTTGACGAACGTGCGACTTAGAAAAAAAACCATTACAAGACGCAGGACTTTGAAAAAAAAATACGAGGTAGGAAAAATACGAAGTTAACTGCCAAACCGCCAAAAACAAAATACACAAAAAAAAAAACATCACACACAGCACGGGGGAACAGCCAGGATTGTCTGGAAGTGAGGTGGAATTTAAGTAGATTTTAAAGAGTTTTGGCACTCGAAAATCGGCTAAGCAAGGAAAAAAAATGGCGGTAAAAATAAATAAAAACAAGGCTACACGACCCTGGACCGCGCAACACACCACCTTCACACAGGAACGTACATACGAGGTACAAAATACACTACTACAAAGGACTCCAAATACTACGAACTTTACGCAAATAAACCAGCTGTTTGCCCTCGCGCACACAGCCTACTTCTAATGCACAGTTGGGACATTCATAAAAAATATCTCCACAGTCCACAGAAAAACCTTCACATTGTGTGGCACACAGCATTACAAAAACATCAAATTTTCTTGACCGTCATTTTTTGACGGGCAAGTCGCTAGTATTATTATAAGAATGTACATGGATACAGTAGTTTGTATAATATAAAAAATGTGCTTTTAAAACCTTTTAATTGCACTGTTAAACTAAAGCACACGTTTACTCTACTCTACATCCTGTCCGTTTTCACTCTACAATGAAATTCCCATACTAGCCTCTTTGCCAGTCACTGGCCATATCCTGGGATGCATTTCCCATAGGATTTCCCCTCTGTGATTGGCTGAGAAGCCAATATGGGAGTCTCACTTTTAAAAGGAATTGGCTGGAAGAGGCTGTATGTATTCAGAGCTTCACTGCGGCGCATGTTTTATGAATATATTTAAAAGATTTTCAATGCTTTTGTTTACATTTTATAAACTAATTCCTCTTTAGTTTTATATGCTGATTTTTATTGAAATAAGACTTTTGCTTTATCCTTCTTTATAATCTATAAACGAGTACTTATCTTAGATTGTATATTGATTACGATCACTGAGGTGAGATGTCTCCAGTTTATGTTGTCATTGTTTTTCATGTTACAGAGAGCACTTCACACTTCAGGGACCAGGCTCCAAATAATTTTATATGGTAATTTACCAGACCAGGTATCCATTCTAGTGACAAGCATCTCCCCTCCTTCAACAGAATTTTTTTTATATATATATATATATATATATATATATATATATATATATATATATATATATATATATATATATATATATATATATATAGTGCCTTGCAAAAGTATTCACCCCCCATTGACTTTTTTTACCTATGTTGTTACATTACAGACTTAAGTTCAATGTTTTTTGTTAAACTGAATTTTATGTGATGGATTAGAACACAATAGTCTAAGTTGGTGAAGTGAAATGAGAAAAATATATACAGAAAACTATTTTTTAGAAATGGAGAACAGAAATTTGGCATATGAGTATGTATTCAGACCCTTTGTTATGAAGCCCACAAAAAAGCTCTGTTGCAACAAATTACCTCCAGAAGTCGCATAATTAGTGAAAATTATGTCTGTCATTACATATACACACCTTTTTTGAAAGGCCCCAGAGGCTGCAACACCTAAGCAAGAGGCACCACTAACCAAACACTGCCATGAAGACCAAGGAACTCTCGAAACTAGTAAGGGACAATGTTGTTGAGAAGTACAAGTCAGGGTTAGGTTATAAAAAAATATCCAAATCTTTGATAATCCCCAGGAGCACGATCAAATCTATCATAAGCAAATGGAAAAAAACATGGCACAACAGCAAACCTGCCAAGAGACGGCCGCCGACCAAAACTCAAGGACCAAGAAAGCGGGGCATTAATCAGAGAGGCAGCCCAGAGACCTAAGGTAACCCTGGAGGAGCTGCAGAGTTCCAAAGCAGAGACTGGAGTATCTATACATAGGATGAAAAGAAAACGCTATGTTGGTAAACGCAACACATTATATCACCCAAAGAACACCATCCCTACAGTGAAACATGGTGGTGGCAGCATCATGCTGTGGGGATGTTTTTCAGCAGCCGGTACTGGGAAACTGGTCAGAGTTGAGGGAAAGATGGATGGTGCTAAATACAGGGATATTCTTGAGCAAAACCTCTACCACTCTGTGCGTGATTTGAGGCTAGGACGGAGGTTAACCTTCCAGCAGGACAATGACCCCAAACACACTGCTAAAGCAACACTTGAGTGGTTTAAAGGGAAACATGTAAATGTGTCGGAATGGCCTAGTCACAGCCCAGACCTCAATCCAATAGAAAATCTGTAGTCAGACTTAAAGATTGCTGTTCACAAGCGCAAACCATCCAACTTGAAGGAGCTGGAGCAGTTTTGCATAAAGGAATGGGCACAAATCCCAGTGGTAAGATGTGGCAAGCTCATAGAGACTTATCCAAAGCGACTTGGAGCTGTGATTTCCGCAAAAGGTGGCTCTACCAAGTATTGACTTTAGGGGTGAATAGTTATACACATTGACTTTTTCTGTTTTGTCCTATTTGTTTTTTGCTTTACAATAAAAACAAATTTAAAAAAATCTTCAATGTTGTGGGCATGTTCTGTAAATTAAATTATGATGCAAATCCTCAAACAATATAAATATATATATATATTATTTATTTATTTTTATTAATGATTTTTGTTTCAGTTGGTAAAAAAAATCCTTAGTCCAAGTTATTTTTTCTGTGTTTCAAAAAGTATTACCTTTTTCTCACAATGTTAACTGTTTTCAAGATGCAGTATGGGTTCTAAAGAGAGAATGGATTGTATTCGCTAATGTGACATCTCTGCAGTTATGTGTGACTGAAGCCTTTACAGTATGCGAAGATATCTACATTTCCAAGGGAGACTTCATAGAGTAACATAGGTACTTGAGTTATATCTTTGCATAGTGAGAGACTGCTCACCTTCGTGAACACAGTATAGTAGTCTTTCATCTGTTTGCACTTTTTATTGCAATGCTATTTACTTTGTACCAAAAATATTTGCATTTTAGTTCTTTTTTCTCTTTTTAGGTATATTTGTGGGTTATGAATGTATCAGAGGAGCATCTGTAGATTATGCAAACATTGTTTGCATGGAAAACACCCAAAACAAACATTAATAAACTTACAGTAAACTTCCAGAAACCTGAACACATTTTGAAAAGGAACGCCCCTGAAAATTCACGATAAATTAGCATAAAATTCATGATTTGTTCTGTCCAGTCAGAGGTAGTTACAACATTGTAGCAAAGTATGGGGATTCCAAATTTTATTTTGTAAATAAATCTGTATTGAATGACTGATATGTTTCTGACCCTTCCATATACCTTACATTTTATAAGGTACTTCTATGAATGTGCTCTATTCCTAGTTCATATACAGAGTATCTGGTTAGTAAACTCTCTGTCTCACTCTATAGATTTTTCTTTATACATTTTTATTCACCCCTTCAAGAATGCAGATCTGTGCCTTAAAGAGGCAAAGTGTGGAGGTGTCAGCTGCTTTTAGATTGGGAGAAACCTGTTCTAGGTTTTTAAAAGCTCAAGTAAAGCTCGTTATATAATGCCTAAAATGTCTCTTCCCTCTGCACCATCTGTCAAGCAGGATATTTCTCTGCAGGCTCCTCTCGCATCAGCAGCAATGTGTTTACAGTACGCACAATACTCTTCTATTCTTTGACTGGCAGTGGAACTTAGGTCAGTGATTATTGTTACTGGAGTAGTTGACAGGGGTGTCTCCAGTCCGGGTGAGAGTTGGAACAGAAACCTATTACACTATTCCTTAGTTTAACAAAAGTGCCCACTTTTTAAGGTCATGAGCTGTCAGCTTTCCTAGCAAGGCTTTTTCTTCAATTTTATATATAGACGTTTAATGGATTATGAATGCCTAAAGTAGAGATTCTCCTCTATCGAATGCAAACATATTTTTCTATGAAAAATATCCCAAAATAAACATTAATGAACTTACCCTAGAGTTTGCAAATTTCTTCAGTTTTCTGGCAATTGTTTTTGAGAAGGAATATTCTTGAAAACCAAAGCTAAATTATGAATTGTATGCTAATTTGTATTGGTCAATCGGAGGCAGATATCATTTTGTTGAAATGTCTGGGGATCAGTTTTTGCAACAAAGCATCATGGGATGTGTAGCCATGTGTGAATGTAGGTGGCTAAATCTGTATTCCTCTATTGAACTCTTGTGGTCTCCATAGTTCTTCTAGACTGACTTGGGGTGACTTAAGCACATTGGTTGAACAAAGCTAGATGTAATGCTTTTCCCATGCAGTTTTCAGTGGGATCCTGGGGTTTGCTTTATTTGTCAGCAAAGGGTTTGTAACCTATTTCTCTCCTTTTTATGAAGGCATGAACAAGACTTAGGTTGTAGAGTTTTGAGACTTTTGGAGTAGCTGGCTTGGTGTCATTTGGGGCCATGGTGAAGAATTTAGGCCAATAGGACAATTGTATCATCTTTGCAAACGGGGCTTAGTGGTATCCTTTTTAGTTTTGGAAGATGTTTATTGCCACAAATTTTTACTAATTTGTGCCTAAGACGGAGATCATTTACCCTATAAGCCGACCCGAGTATAAGCCGAGGCACCTATTTTACCACCAAATACTGGGTAAAATGAGTGACTAGGAGAATAAGCCAAGGGTGGGAAATGTGCTGCCCCCTGTGTCCCTCTTGTGCCCTCTGTGTCCCCCTCTCTCTCCCGTGTCTCTTCTCCCCCCTCCCTTCCCTGTGTCTCTTTACCCCTCCCTTATCACCCTCCTCAACCCCACTCCTCATCCTCAACCCCCCATCCTCATCCTCAACCCCCCATCCTCATCCTTAACCCCCTCATCCTCAACCCCCTCATCCTCAACCCCCTCATCCCCCATCCTCCTCCTTAACCCACCATCCTCAACCTCCCTCCTCAACCCCAACCCCCCTAAATACCTCCCCCTCTCCCCTCACTTACCTGCTTCTGCTCCAGACTCCGCTCCTTGACCCGGCGCGCATGTGACGTCACATGCACGCCGCGTCATTAGCATATAACGGGTGCCGGCACCCGGTATATGTTATTGCCGTGACATCACATGCGAGCCGCGTCATTAGCATATACCGGGTGCCGGCACCCGGTATATGCTAATGACGCAGCTCGCATGTGACGTCACATGTGCGCCGGGTCAAGAAGGAGCGGAGGCCGGAGCAGAAGCAGGTAAGTGAGGGGAGGGGGGGGGGGGTTAGGTTGAGGAGGGGGGTTGAGGATAAGGAGGGGGGAGGGAAAGAGACACGGGGGGGGGGGGGGGTTAAAGAGACACGGGGGGAGAGTGACTCGAGTATAAGCCGAGGGGGCCCTTTTTAGCCTTCAAAAAAAGGGCTGAAAAACTCGGCTTATACTCGAGTATATACAGTAGGTAAATAATCAAGTGGATATTTGTGAGGTGTTACTCAAATTCACATATAGTATAGAGCGGGAGCTCCCAACTTAAGTTTTTAGGATATTTCAGGATTTAAAAGAAAATTGAAGTCACAAATGTGCTATTGTGCAGTTAGCCAAGCAGACATTTAACATTTTATTTACCTAAAACATTAGTTCTGCAAGATTTAAGTGTACCCCTGTATTATTATTATTATTATTATTATTATTGTAACAGAGAGGACCTCCATCAAAATTGTGCCCTGACATAACCTAATAAAGCACATCACCAATTGAGTAATAATTCTGGACGGAAGAATCCATTACCCCTTCTACTGGCAGACATGTGCCCTCCAACAACAACTCTTTTGGTAGAAGTCTATAGCCAAACCCTCACTTATTACAGTGTGCATAGAGTTTGAACTAGAAGTGACTTTCCAACTGGTCCGTCTATTAGACTACTGCTATCATGATGAAATCTGATTACAGCTGTCAATATGGTCAATCGGGAAAGCTTAAAATTTTTATATCTTTTTAGTAATTTTCTTACGCCTGTATTTTTTAAATACACTCTTGTGCTGAATCTTAGTTTGGCTCTGTTATTTATAAAAGGTTGCAGATGTCTTCCTTAGGGCAAATTGGTAGACAATATACCCATTGGCCTACTGGGGCACACTAAAACCAATACATTGACACACTTGTTTTACATAGACACCATTTAGATTACGCTGTCAGGCTGATATAATTACAGTGCTCTGAGCTGTAGGACACATCCAATTTGTGACACAAGCCGAGGTAATTCTCTTTATAGACCAAAGCAATGACAGATGTTCTTTTCTAAGCAAACAGACAGTACAAGTCCTGAGATTTTATCTTTGATTAGGTTAACAGTTGTGTATCTTGCTCCTTATATAACTGCCTTATTTCAGGTAATCTGGAATATGACTCTTTAAAGAGACACAAAATAGTTTGAGAATTAAGAAACGCTTAAAGTTCCTTAAAACATAACAATAGTCCTGGTGATTTTGAATTAAAAAAAAAAAAAAAAAAAAAAAAAAGGAAGTCACCCCTCTCAATCATCCTTTTACCATTCCCTTTCTTTCTTCCCTCTCGACTAGCTGGACTTTATACTTCTTTTAAAAAGGCAAAAGATTTATGGAAGTATGGTATATTACCATTTATATGACTATGCAATACCAACATGATTGTATGGCAATGTATAACTGCTTAGTCAAATCACTCTTCTATTATCGTAAAGGGAAACCACCACTCTTACAAAGAATAAATGTTACAAGCGGTATAAAACATGGCTGTTCTTTATTGATGTTTCTGGTTGATCAGGCAGAATAATCTGGCAAACCAGGTTGCCATTTATAGATCTGACTGGCTTGACTGCTGACTTTCAATGTTTTTTGTTTAATATGTTATGTTCTTTTTTTTTTTTAAATGCATTATGAAAAATATTGGTTGGTGCTTCAAGAAATTTTACAATAATCAAGTGTTAAAAGTAAGTGAAGACCTTCTGGAGGAGGGGAAGTTTTCTTAGAATCTGAGTACACAATACTTGGAGATGGTTGGCTCACTTGCACCCTCAGTGTTAGGTGCGTGGGAAATATCCTTGTGTGAATTAGGGTCAACCAATAGGAACTCGGACTGATACTACTTTACATATTTCTTTCAGGGGAAAAAATTAGAATACGATTTGTAAATAATGTCCTGTAAATCTTTTCCTTAGTGTAGTTATGGAAAAAACTAAATTAGTTTTGGAAAAACAAAAATCTTCATAGTAATTAAAAAAAAAAAAAACAGGAGATAAATCCCTAATTTTATTTTCACTTGAGTAAAAACTCTTTTAAACAACTTTCCAGTATTTTCCCCTAAATCAAGAAGAAATAAGTTAAAATAAAGCTGGACAGCATATCGATTCTTAATCAGCAATGTCAAATAGCCCTTTATTTTCTAATACCACATAGGTAGATGTTACCAGGCGCCTGTGTTTTCTCTCTCCTTGTGATTAGGTTATCAGGAGAACTGGTTTCTCTTGTAATACGTTGGTGTGTTTGGGGGCAGGGAACTTTTTGATTCAGCATTCTTTAAGTTTCTTTAGTAAGGGGGTGGGGAGGGGCTTTACACAGCTTTCTGTTTCACCCCTGTTTATTTTTACTGAGGTTGTTTTCCTATAAACCATATGCATGAAGATTGTATAATGAATCTGCTATCTTGTTGTGCCTTACATTTTCTATAATTTACTATATATATATATATATATATATATATATATAATGTATGTGTGTATATATATATATATATATATATATATATATATATATATATATATATATATATATATATGTATATGTATGTATGTGTATATATATATATATTCAAAGTTTTTATTCCTATAGCAAATAATTCTGTATTTGAAGTAAAATGACAGATTGTATGCAAAACAAAAATATTTTTGTCATTTATTAAAAAAAAAAAAGCTCTTTTTTTTTTAATGTCAATTTTGATAGTAAATGTCCAAAGTTATATCAAAATATTTGAAATGCATTCTACACCCACTTTGATTTTACTGCTACTACTATCACTGTCCCTTGTATTGTAAGATATGTGGTGTGTGTATATGTGGGTTATGCGAACAGGTCCTCAACTCCATTGTATTTCCTTTGTGGATGTATTTTGTATGTATTGTATTTATCCCTTGTATATGGCAGCTGGTTTTGTTAAACAAAATGTTTGTTGGTCGATAAAACCGGTTAATAATCCGTTCTTTCCCAATTTTTTATATTTATAATATTGGTCCCCAGTATAGAAAATGCAAGTGTTGCATTTATTTGTTTCTGGTTGTGCATTTAAAAGCTCTTCTATTTCATTCTTGCTTTGTCGGTTGCGAAGGACAACTAGAAGTTGTGAATGGAGATTGTTTGGAAGGGCATAATAGAAAACACAAACACAAAAAGTCCAAGTCCCCCAGTGGCCTCCCCTTTTTACTCTTTGCTCTGTTGCACAAGAAGAAGCAGCAGCCAGAGAAGGCAAAGCTGCACTGTCTTCTATAGGAAGAGGAGGAGCAGAGTTTGCTTAGTTGAGGGAGGGGGAGGTTGGAAAAGGAAGAATTACACCTCTCTCTCTCTGTCTCTCACACACACTGAAGCAGCCTAGGTTCGCGAGAACTGCATCCTCTCAGCTGCCGAGCAATCATTCAAAATGCCATGATGTCAGCAGCTGCCCCGCCAGCTTTACCTGCCCTAGCAAGGAGGGGACAGGTCAGGTTCCCCTCCCTTGTTGCGTGATACTTCAGGGAGGTAACTTCCTGCTTTTGAGTTTAGTAAAGAAGGGAGCGTGAGCAGGCAAAGTAGGCTTATCCCCCCCCCCTCACCACAATAACCAGGACAAACGGATTAAAGGGGGGAAAAAAAGGGCAGAAAAGATCCTTTTTATTTTCATGTGAAGGCATCTGGGAGAGGGACCTGCTGCTTTGACAAGACATGTTGGAGGATTTAGCAGCAAAGCGTCGTGATCCCCAGGACACCTGTACAAATACCCTTCTTGCTCATGAGGTCTGTAACTGGTTTTCAAAAATCTTGTTTTTTTTTTTTCTTTACGTTCATTGAAATGACTTAGGGATCTGCATTTCTTTTTTTGGTCAGCTTGTGTGCTATGGGAGGTAATGATGTCTGATATCTAAATTAATATTGGATTGCCAAGCAATAAGCTATTTTGCTGTGTAGTAAAGCTTTGAATATCTGTATAGTACATCCACGTATAAAGAGTGCCCTGCATTGAAATGTAGTGGCGAGAATGTGTTTAATGTACAGGTTGTGGTGTTAAATCTATTTGATCTGTGAATGGATTTCATAGTTTAAGTTGTAATATTTATTACAGACCTTTTCTTTTTGAGGATTATGACATTTCTATGTTGTCAAACTTTTTGTATGGCATATATAGTGAAGTGATATGTGTCTGGTGTGAAATGCCGTGTGGGGCCTGTATATGAACTGTGCACCTTTCATAAACCTCAAGGTTAACCTCTTTTACCAGTGAAGAGTCTAAAGAACGCAGACAATATTATTTGAGTAGGCACCCCTAGAGCCCGCAGGGGTTAAAGATCAAGCTGGAAGCCCATGTAAGCTTGTGAAACAGGCTCTCCATGGTATACTGTGACAATGGGTCTCATTACCTTACTATTAATGTGAGTACTATGGAGATAATTACATTGACAGGTGACTTTGCTAAGTCTTAGGCTGGGTTTTATCTATTGTTGATCGAAGCCTACATGGAGTAAATACAATATATATATATATATATATATATATATATATATATATATATATGTGTGTTTAAAATGTTAGTTATTCATTATTTAATTGCTGCATACCTGTAGCTCACTATTCTATATAACTTAGAAAATATAGGCCATAACCTGCATGGTATTCAATATGTTTTGCTCTTTCAAAGTAAAATTTTTCTATTTTGTTTAAAGGAAGTGGTCTTAATACCCTCTTTAGTCCTGTGGTATGCAAGGTGTTCGTGGAAAGATTTTGCTAGGGTCATGCAGTTTTCAATTGACTTAAAGACCTGTACTCATGGGACCTTCAATTAGTCTGACTCCAGAGCATCACAGCTCAGTACGGTGCCAGTTTATACTTCAGATGTGTTTTATGCTTACTGTATGCCGCATTACATACTTGGGCAAAAAACTATTAAATACATAAAATAAAAAAAATCACTGGACCTATTGATTAGGAGGCCCATTGACTAGAAGCTTTCTGTGACTGCATTAATGAACTTTAGTAGTTTTTTTTTTTATTTTTCTCCTGAAAATTTGAACAAGTCATAATATACTTTTTTGTTTCAAAGCAACATTTATATTTTTTTATTTTCTTGAGAAGAAAAATCTTTTCTGTCCTTTCATCTTGAAAGAGGGCTTTCCAAAGTATAGTATGTGGGTGTGGTGTGAGTGTTTTTTTTTTCTCTCTCTTTTACGATCTTATTACAAATGGCAACCTTATCTGTTTACCTTGCCTGCTTAGCTTCCACTCTGCCTGGCCTTTGTTTGGTGTAATGAACATAACCTACTTCCTCATTGTACTTTTTATGAGGGCCATGTCATCTGTAGGATTACTGTTTCCCATATACAACTTTTATTTTAGAAAGTATCAAAGGTGACCTCTCTGAAAACATTTCTATAGTCAGTTCTTACAAAATCGGGTCTTTTGCTATATGGGGAAATTATTATTATTTTACTATAATTGGCTTTTATTACTATGCAAGTATAATTTATATCAGATTATGGTAGTCTACAATATTTTGCTAAAAACGTGTGCCCTCTATGAATTCTGGAAAGTTGATTTACATTATAGTGTGTGAATATACACTATTGCATATACTCCCATAATGTTAAAATAATACAATTGAACATGGCAGATAGCCAACCCCAATTAGCAGCTATATATATATATATATAAAAAAAATAGGCCCTCAGAATGATTTGGCAAATTAAAAACTCGGGTTTTAGCTTTTTATCAGATTTATATAGGACTTTACAGACATTCAAATGTTGTGTGGTTTTCAAACTGGTGTAATCCATACATTGCATGCCAACAGATGTGCAGTTACTATGAAACCGCACACTCCTACATGAGAATCCCTGCAAACCAGCAATCACGATCTCTGTACACAAGCCATAAAACTCCCCTCTAGCAGTCACTTGGGTATCGGAGATTAGCACCGTTTGTCTACCAGTAACACTTTGTATAATTGTGGCTGTGAAAGGCGTCACACAGTAAAATACATGTGTTTTTGTATAGCCCTTCCTCCATTGAGGTCAAGACACAGCTTCGACTATTGTATGTAAATAAAAATATGCACCAGCCTGGTTGCTTTTGCAAACTTAGCATGGATTAGTTGCCTTGATTCCAAGCAAAAATACAATGTTACCATGGTGATAGTACAAACTGGCATTTTAAAATCTTAATTAGATATTGCTTAATAAAATTGATGCAATTTAAATCTAAATGGGAACACACACGGGTAGAAATAACTTGGTAGCCTATGCTTCTAAAGAATGAAGACTTGTTCCTATGTGAACATACTACATATAAGCTTTGTTCCCGGGCTTGCGGACCCTTTTAAGGGGCTTCTTCAAACACTGACCATAATCCATAATCTCTGGTAACAAATACAGTGTGCTTATGATTACATGTTGTGTGTTTGTGTGTGTTTGTTTTTTTTATTTTTATGAAAACATGCTGTCAACAAAATTGAACTTGGTGTTTTGCAGAACTGGATTATATATATATATATATATATATATATATATATATATATATATATATATATATATATATATATATTATTTCCAACTACGATGTGCCCTTTCACTGCATGTGATTGGATTGGAGCTTTTGCACCCTTATAGAGCTGCTGAATCTCTTTCATTGTATAAAAATTTACTGAATCTGTAAGGAAAAAAAATGTCTGCATCAATAAAAGTTCATGTTCTGTACTATATTCAGATTGCATACCTGGGATATACAGTATAATGACACTTTTTAGCCTGGAGCTGTTGTCTGTTAAGGTGTAGTCCCTCCCAAAATATTTATTGAGGCAGACAGGAAATCAAACCACTTTAACATATTCATCAGTTCCTCCTTGGGAATTTTGAACAAGTTGAACAGCAAGTTGATTGTGTGTGATGAAACCTTTTGGTGACTCAGTATAAAATTCTCCATAGAAAACTGCAAAGCTTTCAAAATGTCAACTATTGCTTGTGGTTAAACAGTGAGAAAAGCTGTGAACCACATCTAGGGATAGTTTTTTTTTCTGCTTGGTCACTAAATATATAGTACTATATATAGCTCATATTATTATGGTCCATTCACTAGCTGGACAGATAGCAGCTAGACGGCATGGTTATGAGACAGCTACTGAAGAGTGAGTGGTGGAGGATCCATGTGGCGAACATGGTGATCAAGGTGGTCCGACAGGTGCTTGATGGTTCAAGTCCGAGGAATTTGGAGGCAAGGGAAGTACTTGGAAGACTTTGTCATGCTCCTCCAACAATTCCCGGCAATTCTGGCCATATGACTTGTTGCATTGCCCTGCTGGAAGATCCCATCAGCTCCAGAGAAGACAGCCAACATGTATGGGTGTACTTGATCTACAAGGATGGGTAGATACATCTGGAAGGCGCTCTAAATCGATTGGGGTTATGAGTGGACCCAGACAATGCCAAGAATACATTTTCCAGACCATAGCGCTGCCGCCGCCAGCTTGTTCTTCCAACAGTGGTGGCAGAATGTTTGTTCTTGGGAGGTTTTGCGCCTGACACACCAATGTCCGTCCAGTCGATGGAGCAGAAATCGTGGCTCATCGGAGATGGCAACAAATAGCCAATCAGGAGAGGTGTTGGCATGCTAATTGATGCAACTTCTGATGATGAGCACTCATCAACATGTGTGCATTGACCAGCCATTTGCTTCCGAGCCCCGTATGCAACAGGGTTCGCTGTACTGTCATTTTAGGATCTCCCTGGTTTTCTAAAATAGATAGTGATTTGCTCGACTATAGAGTGTCGGTTGCCCCTTACACGCACTCGCTGCTGACATCTACCTCTGTCATCAATAGTATGTGGTGCTTCCTAGTTTTGACACCATTTATTCAGTGCACTTTAACCACTGCAACAGTGCACAAACTGCACGGTCTCAGAAATACTGTCGCTCTTGGCCTGAAATTCAATGACCATCCCCTTTTTCGAAAAGATGGCTAAATCGCACGTTTTACCCATGACAGCGATGGTTGATATGTTTGCAGAATGCCTATTATTATGAGGTGGTGAGACCGACCCTGTGTGTGTGTGTGTATGTATGTATGTGTAATATATATTAATATTACATTTTAGATTATTTCTTTACTCTGTAAAAAAATTAAATAATCATAAATATAATTGAAGAGCATACCATTTGGACGTTAATCTTTCAAAACTAAACACCCTGAGGACATTTTATTTTTTTTATTTTATTTTTTCTTTCCTTAAGAAGTTCCTAGAGAGGTGTTGTGTTGGGAGTTAATTTTATGGCCTTGGGGCCAAGACATAAAGGCTTCTGTGGGTGAATTAGTTATAACCTTCCAATGAAACTATAACTGATCTCTCCTCTGTGACACTTCTAGACATGGATAACATCAGAATACGTTGGCATTTTGAAGGCATAATCATATTTAACTAAAATAAAATGGATCAACAAATACAGGGGACACCTGATTTTTTTTTTTTGCTTCAAACCTTTTTTTCACTAAATATCCAACATTTACCTGACTCATAAATAAGTTGGCTGGCTCATCACTATTTTTGCTGGCTGCTAATATTAACACGTTCTAACCCTTGAATGATGGAATTTATAAAATAATTTGTTAATGCTGCGTTTAAGTATGATATCTGTAACATTCAGGAGGTAAGAGAAATGTCAGCTTTGACATGTTTATGAAATTTATGTCTCCAAACTCCTTCCTTAGTAAACTGGTATGGTTGCTCTAATGAAGAAAATCATGAGAAACCAGCAATACAATGTATTTTAACTCCTTGTTATATCTTGTGCTGCTGTCCAGAGAATGTGGATCTCTTCATATGTCCAGCAGATGTCATTTGTATTCTCTGAAATATATACTTGTTTTGAAATGTGCACATCAGTGTTTGAAACTCTGCTATGTAGAATATGAGTGTCTATATTAATATATGGATTTATGTCCAGGTCCTAAAATTGGGGTGGGAAGATGGGGAAAGTTTGAAAGTACTCACAAAGCTATTTTTGTAATGGTCTTCATACTATTTCTTATGCACTCTCACCACTCGCCATATGTTATATCCTTATTGTAGGCATGTGTTCTTTAATACATGGAATGACAAATCTAGGAACCGACCAGATCAATGAGCCACCAGGACATTGTTAGGTGCTGGTACATATACATAGAACAGCCAAAGAAGTTAGGATTCAAAAGTAAAAATATGAGCTAGTTGCGCCCAGGCGCATGGATTTGTTGAGCCCTCTATTAAAATGAACCTGCACATCCTAACTCAGGGCTTTGTGCAAAATACGGTAAAGTGGTTGTTTACGTTATAGTGTATCCTGATCTCGTTATATTTATGTATATGTTGCTCATTATGTTAGAAAATCAATTTGTAATGTTATGAATGGCACGTGGTAACTGATATTAATCAAACAGTGTTGTACAGAACTTATTACAATTACATATATAAAGAACTGCTTATTAAATTTGATATGACGTTAGACCTCCCATTTCTGTATTAAGGGGTTATGAAAGGTTCTGTGTTTTTAATATTAAAATTAACTACCTAAGTATTTGCAAATCTAAATGTAATTTTATTAGTCCATGCTTAAAACTGTTTTTACGCACTGAAACTTTCCAAATAGTCCCTGTAACTCCTACACACGGTGTCTTTGTAGTACTAGATTTACCAACCAATCACAGATGGTATCTCATCAGCATTTCAAAACATTCTGTTGAGACAGTCTGTGATTGGCTAGTACATCTGGTGCAAGTAGAAACACTATGTGCATGAGCTACTGGGGTCAGACCTTTGCAGGGACTGATTTGGAATGTTTTGGTGAGTTAAAACAGAGATTTTAAGCATGTTAATAAAATGTCTAGAGAAGCAAGCGAACATTTAGTTTATTATTAAAATAAAGACCAGGAACCTTCCATCTCCCTTTTTATAGAAGTATTAGGTTATACCGTTCAGAGGTTAATGTTATTGCAATATAGATTTTTGTCTTTACGGCACAATAGGAGATGGACACAAGACGTGATGGTATTGCAGCACTTCACCTCTTTATTTTTGATGAAGACTAATCTTAGAACATTTAGTAAGGTTTGCAAGGTTGACAATCCTTTGTTTCGCCGCCGAGTTAAATCTCTAATATATATTTCCAAATGTGGCGTAAGTAAGCCTGGACATTTTGATTCTGTGTTTTGTTTTATTCTCAATGAGAGATTGACTTTGGTGATATGACCAGACTGTATGGTGTCTGTTGGTCCTCCTATGCTTTAAATATTTTTATTTAAAATTTCACCCTTTTGTATCAGTGTCTGGGGTTGATTACTTTGCACATAGAACATTATTGTGTATTGTATGCATGTTTTTCTTATTGTTTAAATGCAAATGTTTCATTCCTGTGCTGGGTGAATACTAGATCTAAAACTTCAATGTTCAGCATTGTAGCCCCTCTGCAAGCACCTTCTGTGCTCCCGCTATTCTTGTACTTGTACGTAGGCCTGAAAATATCCGAGCTGTGGGAGGCTGTGATTCAGATGGTGCTGTAGAACACGTTTGCAGGAGTATTTATCATGGTAAGAAGAGGATTAAAGAGGAATCTGTGCTTCCTCCAGAACATCTTGTTTTTATTTAGTTGGGTTTATGAAGAGTCCCTGTTGTTGAATGTATTGTTTCTAGTGCAGTTAGGCCAAACATTTATGCTACCGAGATGCTAGATAAGTTGGTTTATATTCCAGTAGTAAACAATGCAGAAGCAGACAAAAATAATTATTTGGCAGCCTACGAAGTGGTCCATAAAGACCCTGGTCAGCTTATGTGTTCCAAACCTTTTAGTTAAGGTACCCTATAAAATTTGGTGAGGAACTCCATCCCTCTAACTTCTCTTAGAATAATGTTTCTTACATCTGAAACATTTTCTGAATAGTGTATGAGGACTATTTACCCATCATTTTTTATAAAACATTAGAAATAAAAAAATGTAAATGTCTTGTAATTGGTACGAAGCCACTTAAAGTTGTGAGGGACCCTCTATAGATGGTTTGGTGCTGGGAACTCTGAGAAGAACTAATTTAGTGACTTCCTACAGAAGCTTAAACTGGAATTTTTTTTTTTGCTTGGGGATCAGTGTTTTTGCTTTGATGTTTGCCTTTAAAAGTGAATTATTTTATAAGGGTTTTGTGTGGACCACTTAGGAGCCACATTTAGCATTCAAGTATCCAAGGTACCTGGGTCTTGTTCTAGACTTTGTATTATTTGCTATAAATATGTCCTGAAGTTTCCAAAACATGAATAAAAATAAATAAATATATATATATATTATTATTATTATTATTATTATTATTATTATTATATATTTTTTTTTATTACATGCATTCTGTTTCTTGGTTTACTTTACAATGTAAATGACTTTCCTGTCCTCTTAATTGTTTTATATTAAAATATTTGTGTCACCCCCGTTACAAAATATGGGTTCTTACTTGGGAATCTTTTTGAATTTTGGAGAAAACATTTACCCCTGATGTATCAATTCATCTATTGAGATTTCATGGTATTATTGTTTTGAAATTGCTTTGTATGCTCTCTTTTTTTATTAAGCTGAAATGGTTTCTGCCATCATGTTTTTTGGTTAGTCACTTCCTGTGCTGTTAGCAAGGTTGATATATGTAACCTAAAGGAAGTGAAGTGCAGAAGGAATGCGATTCGGATTACCAATATGTGTTTTTTATTACATGTTCAAATATTTTGTTTTTGTTATTTTTCAATTCAAAATATACGTTTACTATATCTAAATGTTTTATTTATTTTTATTTTTACCTTTCTCCTTGAATTAATGCATATTATTATAAGGCTGTATTTTTTAGAAGTAATCATACTCCACTATT
>CM050175.1:36756955-36791955 GCA_027410445.1 Discoglossus pictus
AACCTCCTCAAGTTGACTTTAAATCATTACAATGGCTCTGAAAACACTATTTTAATTTGATTTCCCATTGATATTACTGCACTTCTACACGCATATATTTGAATGGTCGAAGCATTGGTGGGTGACTGCCCACCAGCTAGGTGTAGGTAGGTCAAATCATGATTTATATCTAGACAAAAGCATTCAGTGCCATTAGCTGTGTAAATATAATATTGGGATTATGGCAGGAATTTATAAGAAGTAAACCTGACCATTATAAGGATTTGACTATTCTAAGGATGTGGTGTTGGGATCCATATGGATCTGGGAGATCTTCCTTCCAGAACTCTGCACATTCCTAAATGGAGACTGAACCAGAAAAAATGATAGCCCTGTGACATAGTGAGAAGGACTTTCATAGGGATTGTTTGGTTTGTGTGTCTGTGAAGAGAAGCTGCAGTAATGTTTAAATATACTTCGCAATAAAGCACTATTATTTTGTGGTCTATATCCATTAAACGCTATGGCACCGACTGCCTTTAAAATGGCATTGCCTGTGGCTGAAGTGCAGCACAATTATAATAATTCCAGTTTCCGCTTCTAAGATGTTTTTGTCGGTAGATTGCCCTGGTCTATGAATTACTTCAAGATTCAGTGTTCATTGTTATTGTAACAAGCAGATTATGTGCTTTATATATTGCTGCGGGGGCTCCGATAACCACATACTTCTGGATCTATGTTTTGGTAGATGTCATGACTTGGACTATCATCTTACCTGCCCAGTGTTAATTACCCCTCTTTTTCCACATTTGAATATGCTCAATATACATTTTAGGCACCATTGCAGATTTCAGCTTTTTGGGCATTGACATTAATTGCACATAATTTTAGCTCTCACTGTGCTCTTTTCAAACCTAATGCAATATTATAACCTTTTGTATTTTAAGTTCAAAAACAACAAAAAATGTGCAGTATTGTGAATAATAATCCTTTTTTTGACCAGTATCAAATGGATTTTTCGGTTGAATAAATCCATCAATAATTAGTCTGATATAAAAAGTAAAGAAAAATCTACAATAAATTCTCTAACATTAAATGCTGATATAATCGGCGGATTAAAAAGCAACAGTAGCTATTTCAGGAGTTCCCGAAACATACAAGCCTTATCTGGAAAAAAATCAGTAAAATTCTTAGTTCTTGGTACCACCTTCCGCCTGGTTTCCTGCTGTATCCGTATAAGAGAGTGTGAGCCCAAAGAGACCCCTTCAAAAAATGAATAATTACATAAATAAAATAAAATAAACAATGCTCCATCAGTTGCCGTTGTTCAGATCAATTTTATTAACACGTGAAATCAGATTTTTTTTTTTTCACTCAATAGTAAGAGGTATTATAAGGATTGAGATGCCCATGGTCGCGGTGATCTCCTTTATTGTTGATGCATGATCGGCTGGCGTTCTTTAAAAGGGAATGGTTTGGATATTTATTTTAGTTGCCTAACAAATTAAGCACACGTGCTCTCTCATGTAAACTATTTTTTTTCTTCTTCAGCAAAGGCAAGCGATACCTCTACTGTTTACTTCTGCAAACTACTTGAACAAACAGCAGGGAAAATTAGTCCCAGGAAATCGTTTTTTTTGTCCTATTCAGTGTTATTTTAATAATTTTTCAAATTTTAAATTCTAAAAATGTATAAATTGAAATTAAGAGCTCCATTAAAAAAATATATTTTTACCTATTGTCAAAAGCATTTTTTTTCCATTGATAATATTTGATAATGTGCCACTGCATGCTTTGTCTTTTCTCAAAGTATAAGAAAAAAAATAATAAAATGTTTAATTAATCCGAGGGGCCTTGCCCCTGCCACTGAGCAGTAATATAAATGTATGAGTCATATTTATCTGCCAGTGACATCTACAGAAGTGCATATGCTCTAAAAACGTAATTGAAATAAACAGGAAGTGTACAAACAGGTTTTACTTGAAGTAGGATTGCTTAAATGCACAAAAAATAAACGTGTTCTATATCCCTTTTTAAAAAGCCTATCATTTGCATTAACAGGGAGGACAAGATACTGGACAATTGTGGACAAAGTGGGTGCAATTGTGACCCTTTTTTAACTTAACCATAACTCTTTTGTAGGTAGGGTGGATAGGATCGGGGTTAGTATGGAAAGCTGGTATATGCATATCATTTGTTTAATTTCTTATGCATATTATGGGTACCCTTGATAGGATTTTTCCTTTGCTGGATAGCTGTCTTCTACGGGTCTATCTACCATTTTGTCTCTATATACTGACTAAGCACCATCATAAATGTATTCAACCATCTGTAGAACCAAGAAGTAAAGTGCACTTGCATTTTTGTAGTTAAAAGGATCTCTCTCTCTGCCACTAACGTATACACACTCCTGCAGTGGGTTACTTTTGTATATGGTATCTCCTGCTGCACATCCCATTATGATTTCCTAATCTGTGAATCATGTACTAAATGCACTGGTCAGCAGGTCCCATGGCTAGCAGAAATCACATCCTGGTGACAGACATTTTTCTGATTAACTTGGTATGTATTTTATTTATTGATTTACAATAATAAAATAACAGTGACTTTAAAAAGCACCCCTGACCACAGCTGATAAGAGCACACAGGTAAAGCATTTTTGAATTTTGCTCTGTAAAGCTCCTTATTTTGGAACTAAATCACCGCACAGGCGTGTGTGTGTGCGTGTGCGTGTGTGTGTGCGTGTGTGTGTGCGTGTGTGTGTGCGTGTGTGTGTGCGTGTGTGTGTGTGTGTGTGTGTGTTCCCTGATAAGCAGTGACCTGAACACACAGGAATCCTCTTATTTGGAAACAGCAGCACACAGACTATGTCCTGTCTATGGCATTCTGATTTGTTGCCCCAGTAGAAGAGTCTGCCACAGTGGAGCAAGCAAGCTCTCTCCCTCTCCACACTGCAGGTCCTGGAAGGACCATCAATCAACAGACAATATCAAATTTGCTATTTCCAATCCCTTGGCTAATCTGAACTCAAACACTCCATTAGCCCTAATAATACATTATGCAGACATTATTAAAACCTCCTTTTATATATATATATATATATATATATATATATATATATATATATATATATATAAACATTTTAGATAAAAAATTTTTTGCTGGTTTCTAGATTACGTACAAACTTGTCAAGCCCTGTCATATAGGTGTATGATACAGTGTCATTGCTTCTACCAGTCTGCTAATAACCTCTGCTATGAGCAGTGTTAGCAGCCAAAGTTCACTAGCTGAGCTTCCTGTGTTTCAGATCGATGACTATTTGCTGAACTGACACACCCTGACCTCCATACAAAAAGGAAACCATTTTTCTTTCAGGTGAAGCTTTTGATCTCTTTTATTATTGTACGGTGTGCTGCTGTCACTGTATGTTACATACCTGGGGTTGGTACCGTTTTAAAAAGTGGTTTTAACTTTATAATATAATATGCTCTTGTGAAGAAATGTGGAAAATTTTCTTTAAAATACTTTTATGCTTATGATTTATGTATCGGCTAATGATGTTTTGTTGTATTCCCCAAACTACAGTCTTCCTTTAATGAATACAGAACTCCAAAAAGTTTTTTTTTATTTTTTTTATTTTATGATTATAATACAAACTCTGTGTGTTTTTATAATGCTGATTGGTCTATTTGCCACACCCCTTGTAAGTTGCGGGGGGGGGGGGGTCTTACAATTTTTAGAATCTACGATTGCACATTAATTTTTAGTAGTTTTTAAATCTATATAATGGAGATTAAGAAAAAATAATCTGTAGTTTAGATGTATTGTTCAACTTGCTTTGTTATTCAGTGCTGTGCTATGTTTGCTATATAAAGTGTTTGCTCAGAAACATGATATCCCATCCCCTGAACATTGCGTTACAAATCACAATTCACGCATAAATATGAGGTTTGAATTTTTGTGAATGAATGAATCCAGCTGCTAAATCAGGACAGAGCATCATTTCTGTGGACTCGAGCTCCGAGATGTCACCACGTTTCTCCAAATTTGCACTGGTATTTCTTCTTCGCTATTCCTCTTTTTCCTTCAGACAATCTTTTGTTATCGCTTCAGCCCCCTCCCTTCTGCCAGCTTGTGTGTGCTGTATTTGTTTTATCCATTTTTTTTGCCTTTGCTGCTTACCACAAAGAAACTCATTGTTCATGTTTCGCTTGTGAACAAGTAACCTGCCCCTTTTAGCCGGGCTCGGGATGTCCCTTTGTACCTGTTCTAGGTCATTGGAGTCGGTGGCTAAATAGTTGGGAACATATGGTTAACCCTTCCTCTACAGTGCTGAGTGTTTCTGATTTATAATAATGATCAGATATGCCAGTGGTCTGCAGCATTTTATAATTAAATAGCTGATCTACTTAAAGGGTCACTTAATTCTGCACAATTTTTACCACATCACAGAAAAGATCTCCTAAAAACATATTAAAATACTTTTTGAAATGGGTGCGTTTTTCATGGAGAAATCCGATTAAAATAAAATCTGTGTTTACACGTGTCACTGATTGCCCACTGCCAGACTCTTTGTTATAGCTCCGCGTAGCGAGCAATAGAAAAAAAATATTTTGGTTCAGAGTAAGGAATGCTGTAAACTCCTAAACAGGTCAGTTATAGGTTAACTAGTCAGTGCAGGCCTGATCCAGGAAAAAACTGCCATCAATCACTGTCTTCAACATGTGATCAGCTATCTGTTATTACTCCTGAAAAAGTCAATTCGCAGGATAGATGTATGCAAACAGACTTTCAACTTTAGCTTTTTATAGCTGCTACTGGTGTAATTAAAAAGTGCAAAAAAAAAAAAAATTCAATGCTATAACATACAATCTCATGCTCTTTCATATCATGAAGAGCACTTACAGTGAGGTAAATGGCCCTTACGAATCTTAGAGCAATTAAAAGAACTTGTATGTAAGAATATCTGCCGAACGCTTATGTGAAATTGTCAGTTGTATGGTTCTTGCCTCCAAATGGCATTAAATTAATCAATGAAGCAAACTGTCACTGATTAGAGTTCACAGTGATTTTGAATGAACCAGAAGAGCCACATGTTGATCTGCACTGAGCCACATTCAGCTCTAGAGCCATACTTGACCACTGAAATATGCCATTAATAAGCAGGAGATGTTTTGCACATAAGGGTTTTCTTCAGTTGTTGAATGTTTTAATTTGATATTACTATTATATTTTTATTTTTTTGATTTTTCTTTTTAATGTTTTTTTTTAAGATCTATTTGTTTCTGTGCTTCTGATCAATGGCTTTCATGCTCAGCTCTTTATAAATTGGTTCAGTTGAACCTCTTCTTAATAATCCAAAAATAGTATTTGTGCTAGTGAACTTTCAACACTTTCTGAACATGTAACCGTTCCCACACGTACATGTGTGTCTGGTTGTGAGAATGTGTAATAGAATAACATTTTATAAAATCACCACAACTTATACTTTATATGCCCAAAAATATTACAAGGGAAGTAATTCCTAAATAAACGTCCATTGATCATATTAATTTGTACACGGTTAGAAGCTCATAATGTAGAGCTGAGCAGTTTTAAAAAGTCCTCTATAACAGCCAACTTAACTTGTGTTCACTATTTTCCTTTTGTTTTCATTTATTTGCTTCAAATATTCTGCAAATTACAAATATTGCAGCAAAATGGGTTGCAGAGATAATAAAGCAAATTGACATATTTTGAATTTACAATATAAGCCTCATTCTGTTGTAATCATATCCATTATATTTATACTACTACATATATCCTTTTATAACCATGTCCGATTAAGCCATATGTATCTGATCCTGTTTTTTCTAAGCACAAGTTTGAGGGACAAGGATGAAAGATTATTTCGGCACTACAAGTTAATTAAATTTGACTGAAACTGATAATCTCATAATTAAACATTGTTCAGTGATTTGCCCGGCCTCCCTTCTTGATGGAGTTTATTGGGTCACATTGGCATCCTAGAAAACCTGGCGCAAGTCGCTTGGCCACTGAGTATCTTCTAAATCCTTATTACGTTGTCTCCTCAGTCTGACTTTTTTGTTTGTATATTTAAAGCAGATTCACATTTGTTTGTTTTGTAAATCCAGAATTTTATTTGTGAACTATTTCTCACACCCTTTTTGACTGAATCGCCACACTTAAATATTTTTTGCTTTCTTTTAATGGACACAATACTTGCAGTTCACTCTTTTAAGAGCTTGAATAGAAAGTAAAAATAAATTGTCCATTACGGTTTGTAAGTTGAGGCTTGAGAAATCCCGTAAAGCCATGGCTGCTTAAAGTTTACTGCTGGCCTCCACCTTTTCTTTAAGTATTACATTTACATTTTTCAATGTTTGGCTGGACCCTGTGGTCTATGTAAAGTGGTCAACCTTTGTTAGGCCAATCAGAAAGCAATGGAAAAAAAAATAATAATAATAATAAAAAAAAATATATATATATATATATAATTAGTATCCCTCCTGCTGTCAGGAACCTTGGAGACTAAGATTAGTTAGTTACCATTCAGTGAATTGCGGATTGAGCTTTTATAGCACAACCAGTTTAGTTTTTTTATTATCTGCCCTTCAAGCACACAGAACCATTGGAAATTGCGACATAACAGATTTTATAGATATTTTATTGTTCCCAAAGCATTTTTACTCATTAATACAGGTCATCAAAACTGCACTAAAAATATGGCACTTAATTGTATTGTAATATTGTACGTTTGATATAAGAAAAGCCAGTGTTTTCATAGTGTTTTTAAGCGCAGTTTTTTTTTTGTTCCGTTTCGCACTATAGAGTTTTAACCGCTGCGGCCCATTCATAAATTTTGGCCTTGATTTCTATTTATATAGCGTTTACTTTTGTATGATTTACTGTTTTTATATTCAAAATCATTTTTGTTTGTATCTTTCATATACTGAATGTTTTCAGCTTTCCCTTTTTGTGTGACCTTCTTTCATAATCATGTTAAATAATAATGCATCAATGCCAATAGGATGAATATTGGAAGGGATGACAATATGGGACTTGGCAATGTTAACATAGGGTACATAGGGTACGTCCTCCCCTGGCTCCTGTGGCAGTGTGCGTAGCTGCTCTGTATCAACAAACCATTCTCTGGTTTGTGTCCCCCCATCATAATAGTGATGTCAGAGTATTGATGTCACAAGAGAAAATATTAACAGTGGTTTTCAGATTAACCTATAGTGACATCATTATTTAAGGCACACCTTTATGTTATATTAGTAGTAAGACTGCAACTTCACTCATTATTTAGGACCTTGACATCTTAATTGGTTTTGTGCATACCAGAGCTATGAGTTAATTGTCCTAACTATTATCATAACAAGCGATGGTTATTTCCTGGGATATATATATATATATATATATATATATATATATATATATATATATATATATATATATATATATATATATGTGTATGTATTACCTCTTGGTGTAAGGGGGCCTAGATTTAACTCACAAGTTCTACACATTGTTTGCCTCCCTCTGGTATATCTGCTCCTAAAGCTGTACCAGAGAGACAAATAAATTATAGAATCAGATTTTGTTACGTTCTTTTTGATATTCGTCTCCCCTCCCCATTTTCTTTGTAGCCATTAACCTATCATAGGGTTTGTTTGGCTTCCTGCTTGGGCAAGTATCTGGAGTGTTGAAATAGGAAACTGCACCGGTACTCACAGCCAAGCAAATAAAGTGACTGGATGTTAAAGGGACAAACTCGTATTTATAGAACATCCTTCAAAAGAACTAGGCTTTTTATATATACATAATTTTATGAGATTAAAAAGAACAAACTCTCCAAATGTAATTTATTTTATAGGAAGTGGAGGGGGCTTAATTTATTATCTGCGTCCTATTCTATTTGTCTGTTTTTAGCTGCTTTTTCAGATAGGAAACTTAAAATCAGTTACCTGTTGGCTTTTGTTCTTATAAAAAAAATGTTTAGAGTCACACTGCAAATAATTAAATTAATAAACGATTTTAATTTAATTGAACTGCATATTCTATTAGTAAACTAGAGCATATTCTTTGTTTACCATTGCTAATGTTTTAATGACGATCTGCACATGCTCAAGTTTATTATAGCAATTGCATTTAGGCAAAGAGCAATGTACAGTACAGGATTTCAGCTGCCACTTCATTTAAGGAATAGTAGCAATTGCAAACCTGAGTGATTAATTATTATTATCATTTATTTGTAACGTGCCAACATATTCCGTAGCGCTATACATGGGGTACTATCAAGGCAAAAACAATAGCAATATTAACATGTTGTAAAGGATGGATTAATTACCATTTATCTTTACAACAAAGATCAAAAACGAGGGGAAAGGTGTAGGATTGGGAAAAGTATGGGGGTCTGTGTACTGTCCTTATTTTTATTGTCTGCTTTGATTGTCTTATTATACTTGAGCTGTACTCTTGGCACATGAGGTCTATTCCTTATTTTTTTACGCTACCTAAGTTATGATAAAGAAGATATAACACCAAGGTTTCTCGTTAGTACACACTAAAGCAAACTTTTTTATATTTCAAAGCCAAAAACATCAAAATACAGAGCAAGAGCTCAATAATAAGTCTGTAAATATGAGACACGATTGTGTTATGTAAATAGTTTAATTGAGGAAAACCCTCTCTATGTTGAAGCTCCATTGTTGGCTAGCCATGGCTTAAGAGCTATGTAATGATCTATATAAGGCCACTTTATGCTGGATAGTCAAAGGTTACAAATCCCTGCAATAAAGTTTTTTTTTTTTTTTTTTGAGTCACTCAGTCTTGTCCGATATTATGACCTCATAGACCGCAACACACCATGCTGATCCACTTGGTATTCATGGCAGAGATACTGGAGTGGGTTGCTAGTTCCTTCTCCAGTGGGCCACAGCATACAGCTCCTGTTATCCCTAGGTGGCCTTACCATCCAAGTACTGACCAGGCCCAACCCTGCTCGGCTTCAGGGTGGTGCGACCTCTTGGTTCCCTGTCTGGAATCGAACCCAGGTCACAGCAGTGAAAGCACATAATCTTAACCACTGGACCACTAGATATCTCCAAATTGTAATGGAAACTTCACAACAATTAAGAGACTGATGTTCTCTCACATCACCGATGATTTAGCTGCAAAGTTGTCTTATCCCACATGAGATAAATAATCATCCTTGTATATGTACATTTATGTACTTCAGGCTTCTCTGTTTTCCCAGGCATCTTGTGCCAGGAACTGAGAGTCTTTAATAGCCTCTGATGTCAAAGGCAGGAAAATCATTATTGTAATCAAATACAAGGCAGAGGATGACTGTCTGCTAATGGACCAAGCTGTCTTTTTTTTTTTTTCTCTGCATACAGGAGGCTGAGACTTGTTGCAAATAATGGCAGATTAATTGCTAAAATATTGCAAACCGTAACAAAAAAAAAATATATATATACAAAATTGGCTAAAAAATCCTACGGCATAAAATAATATATGTTTAGGTATTAACTGATAAACAAACTAGAAGAACTTGAGTCTTGATGGATGAAACGCTCCTTCTCACAAGCGACTCATTTGAATTTAAAGATATATAGAAGTTTCCCTATCTAACTTTTTCAAATCTAGCACATCGTCCTTATATCAGAAACTTACATTACACCGAGTCGTTCGCTTAGCAGTAGTTGGTTTAAAGAGTAAATAAAGTAATATTTTTTAAGATGGTATCTTAAAAATCTTTATGTTTAAGAAGCTTTGTGATGTTTAAGGGTCTTAAATCATGATAGAAACTTAAAAGTGCGCATCACCTTAATATCTGCCAAAAACAGAATTGCTAACCTGGGCAATGAGGCAGAAAACCTGAGTTACCAATAAATTAGCATTTTGCCCGTGCTGGCTTTTTTTTTCCAGATTGCGGCAAAACATCCAGAACATTGTTCTTAATCCATGTATTTTCCTTGTTGATATAATATTGACATTACATTTTATTTCAAAAACTCAAATCTAGAACCTTGTCCCCAATGAAGCTCTCCTCTCTGCTTGTGTGTGTGTAATATATATATTATATATACATACACACTAGTGCTTATGCACACGTTTAGTGCCATGTTATCAGTGTTTTGGGTAACTACAGCTTGGCAAAAAGAGAAAACAACAAACAATATAACGAAAGCTTTCATTAAACTACGCTTCCCTAAAACAATTATTGTTTTTTACTTAAATGCCCAGCCCTAATACCTGCTAATCACATGCTTTGTGATTACAAAGAGACTGTAATATGTTCTCATATGAAGACACTCCTTTGCTGGGATTGGTTATTATTCTCTCAGCTCATTCATTTTATTTTTTACTTTCATATAAAAAAGGTTTTTGGGTTAAGTACTTGATAAATATGACTAGTTTACTGAATTTGGTTAGCTGTTAGGTTAATATTTGCCAACAAACCCCAGGGGTTTAGCCTGAAATCAATTAGTGCAGATCCCAAGGGAGTCATTTAGCAATTGCTGGCAATTATCAGCGTTATGATAAAAGCACAGACTGTATGGGGGACTGCAAAAAAACTTAAACACTATAGTGTTGGTTTACTATAAAAAAAAATAATAATTTTAAAGTAACATTCAATTGATAAAACCTTTCATACAACCTATAGTTTGAAATGACACCACATTGTAGACAAGGGGTGTCCAAGTTCGGTCCTGCTGGCCCGTACACAGGCCTGGATTTGTGGTTTTCCTTTATGTGCACAGATGAGTTAATTGACGGAAGAATGTATAGTCTCACCTGGGTGAAGCAGGGCTATACTCAAATCCAGGCCTGTGTGCAGCCCAGCAGGACCGACCTTGTAATGAATGCAAGTTTAATGTATGTAATGTTAAAAGGGGGAGAGGTGGTGTTTTTTTTGCAGGCAAAATATATAATATAAACACATAGCTACCCATTGGCTGGAGAGTTGCAGTGTTATGATTTTTTTATACCCACAAACTTACTGTAGAATAAGCCTATTTATGATTGATCTAATCCATTAGTTCGATTTGCTCTCCCCCCTCCGTTTTGATGACCTTATCAGAGTAGAGACAAACAGTTCAATAGGAAGTTGATACTCTGTGAGAGTGAATGTTGTATTTAATATTGCCAATAAAAATAAATATGAATGATATTAATGAGTAATCGGGAGCAATGTTGGTGCATTACATCAGTCCTTTAAAGTTGTCTTATTTTGGTCTGTCTTAGGCCCTACATTTTACTGCACATCATTAAGTAACAATTCCTAGACACAAGAAATACCGAGGTCTTGGCCTGGTGAACCTGGCACCGTCTCCCTTTTCCACTCACTGGGTGCTGTTCTAATGCCAGTTTTATTATCTGCTCGGCCAAGTCAAGATGTGATGGAAATGGAAAAGCTTTTTCCTAATGTCCTTGGCTCGTATCCTTCTGTCCTGAACCCTTCTCTCCTTCATTCATCTGATCTTACACTTCCTGATCTCTGCTGTGCTGTCAGTACGTTTGGCTCATTTACCCAATCTGTGTTACCAGTGAATAGACCTGTGCTGGCACTTTTACATAGCTTTAACAACCACTGGTTTTCCAAATAAATACATTTTTGTGAAGCATGTAATTAACATTAGCAGTACTGTGTACGTTATGCACGAAAATTAACATTTTTGACCTGCTGAAATACATAATTAGCCTTCATTGTACACCTTTTCAGAATTATACTGTCTATAGAAATACTGGATTGAGTTTGTTAGTTTATTTGTTTGTGTAACATTTTAAAGGTCTAAAAACAAACAGGAAATGGATTGCTCTAATGTTCAACTTGATTTGGTCTGGGTAATATATAAAAATTAGCAATACAAAAAATATACTTTTCTTTAGTGAAAATATTACTTGTAATGTGTTATAGAATTGATTAGAGATCATTTTTCCAGTACAGTAGAAAGCTGGTCTTAAAGTCCATACCAATATACCTAATTCTGCCCCCATGGAATTTTTTTTTTTTATTATTATTTTTTTTATTTATTAGAACTATGCAATTTACAGAAAAATCTAGTTTTGATTTTATTGTTTAGCACCATCAGTAGCTTATTTATACAGAATTACCAAGCAGGTCCCATTTTGGATTGCTCCCTTGTTGTGGTGGCTTGTGTTCCTCGATGAAGCTGTGAGTTATACCATCCAGGATGAACAGATCATAGCAGAGAGGTCCACTGGAGAAGGAACTGGCAACCCATTACGGTACCTTTGCCATATATGTAAACATATGTATATGCATCTTTGCCATATGTATAATCACATCAGAAACCTGTGTGGACCATATGGTCACCAAGCATCAGACATGACTGAACAACCACCACAATCAAATGGGGACAGGACAAGCACAGTGGTTTGGATAAAATGGCAGCCTAGACATCATGGTACCATTAATGAAATTAATAAACTGATAGATTACAAAAGTAGTATTTTTAAGCAAAATATTTTCTAAAGTTCTATGGGTCTAATTAATTAGTAAGGAACCAGACAAACTTTTTTTTTTTTTATTTAATTTGGGAGTCAGGGTAGAAATTGTATATAGAAACAAAAATTTAGGAGCTGGCTGTAATATTAGAGGAGCAGTGAATCCTGGGATTTATTAAGCCCTGCTGTAATGTAACCAACCATTTCTGTAGCAAGAAGGTTTTATATATATATATATATATATATATATATATATATATATATATATATATATATATATATATATATATATATATATAATCTCAAGGTATTAATTAAAAATAAATCAATTTTTAAAATGCAAGTAGGCAAAAGAAACACGTTTATAACAAAAAAAAAGACACTTTGTGAATGTTTTTGTAGTAATAAGATATGTATTGTCTCATTTGACAGAGGCCCATATGATATGAGCAAGCGGCAGCAAGACTTTCATCTGTGTTGCTAGAACTTCATCCAGGCAGCTTGTAGCTATGAGCAACACTGATCCAGATATAAACAGTATTAATTAAGTCGAGGAAGGGGGAAGTGGCAAAAAACTTGGTTACCAGGATACCAGAACCCATCGTGAGAGCCCCGCTGCACTTGTTCTGTACAGTCACCGGCAGCCAGCAATTCCTTCTATTGTCACAGAAACCCCCTAATCTTATAGAATCAAAATGTCCAATTTAATTAGCTTGATTAAATTGCAGTAGCGACTGCTGTGGAGTAAACATGTTTCCTGTTCTGTGATGGCGTCATACTTACTCACTGTAGTGAGCTATGCGGAAGAGAGGTGCATATTCTACTTCAACGCCTTGATCCCACGCAAAAGGGAGTAGAATGATTACGCTGGAAATTATAGTTGTCATTATGTATTTAGCAATTTTTCTCTGACAGAAAGTTCTGTGTAATGGCTGGGGCTCGGTGTGTCTTGGTAGTAGTATTTCCAGATACACCTATTTGTTTCTGTTCTTTGTATTGTTTTTCCTACATATTAATACTCCAGCATGTTATGTTCTGTTATAAAGAGGTGTACAGTGAGTCGGGGGTTAACAAATGTATACCAATCTTTTTTGCTAGTCAGTGACTGCTTTTGTTGTTTATTTGTTATTCAGTCTTGCCTAGCTCTCTGGGACCATATCGACCACCGCACACTGTGTCTCTGGTTGTGGTTATCCATAAGGCAATCTTGGTAAAGATACTGGAGTTGATTGCCAGATCCTTCTCCAGTGAACTGTGATTTGTCTGACCTCTCTTCTATGACCTGCTCATCTTGGGTGACCCTACATGGTATAGCTCACAGCTTCATTGAGGTACACAAGCCCCTTCATCACAACAAGGTAGTAATCCAGTAGGGAGGGCTTCTTAGGTGCCATGACATTTGTTCGTGTTGCTGATCCACTTGGTATTTATGGCAGAGATACTGGGGTGGGTTGACAGTTCTTTCTCCAATGGGCCACAGCATAAAGCCCCTGGTATTCCTAGGTGGTCTCCCATCCTAGTACTGACCAGGCCCAACCCTGCATGGCTTCAGGGTGCTGCGGCCTAGATTGGAACCCAGGTCACATCGGTGAAAGCACTGAATCCTAACCACTGGACCACCCATTATGAAATACTATATGTTTATAGATATATGTAGTATTACCATAACTGTTAGGAGCTAGAAGTAAAAGTTTAGTAGTTCTGGCTCCAGTGATTTTGTCAGGCCCTGCAGTAAGTACATAAAACATACTAGTATTTTAAGAACATGCAGTTGAATTAAACACTAAAAGGGTAGAGCTATGTATTTTAATTATATTCATTCCTTTCACAACCTGTACACCTATTTCTAATTCGTACCACTGGTTGGTGCAGCTCATTATGTGTTCTGAGAATGAAAGGGCAAAGTAGGAACCACTGAAAAAAAACAACTTGAAGCCCTTTTCTTTTTTTTGTTTAGCAGCATTTTTAAAAAGGTAAACACATTTCTATACCTTTTTTCTACCCTTAATTGAGTGTGAACATCACATATGGTGACTTCAGGGTCACTTTTTAATTTCTTAAAAATGTGCCCTTTTAAGTATATTAGTCATTCAAATATTGATTTATTTTTTTAGAAAACAAAGATTAAAAAAAAAGTAAAGAACTACAGAATAGTATTTAGTAATAATCGGATCCATTAACATTTGCTGCCAATAATAATGTGAATGTTTAATGGCAACACTCTAAGTAAAGCACAGGGCAGGTGCTATTTATGCTTCAGTATTAACCCATAATTTTATAAAAACAAACGCCTCTGCTCACCTGTTTGGTTTAGTGACAAGCCCGAGGCTGACTACCCATTGAGCCTGTTTTTTTGGAACTTGTTTTCTTTAAGCTCCAGCCAATCATTGGAACCCACATTGCGACTACACAGTACCGAGAAAATTGTGAATCATCTCTTTAGTAATCTGACACCTGAGAGGTAAAATTCCCTGAGACGGCCAACAATAATCTGACCAGGGACGATTCTCTCCCTCGCCCCATCCCTTGTTATATTGGTGATGAGTACCGTGCAGAATTAAGGGCAAGTTCCAATGAAACCTACATTACTTTTTATATAAAAGAGAATTGAAAGATTTATATATATATATATATATATATATATATATATATATATATATATATGTATGTATATGTGTGTGTGTGTGTGTGTAAACCTTCTTATAGAACTTATTTGCATTATATCGGCCCATGTTTGCCTTTTTAAAGGGCCACTGTAGTGCCCATACATTAGGGTTTAATTGGTTAATTTAGTAATTGATTTGCAATAAAATTTGTATTTGTGTGAAAAAAGCAAACCGTTCCGTTCTTCTTCTCCACCCCTATCCTATGTCCAGGGAGATGGAGAGAATCTGCCCAAGGGGCTGTCTTGACAGGAGACATCTGCCTTCCTTGTATTGGCTATTCTAGGCAGACCTACACAGCTCAGAAACCTTATTACAAATGTCCAGGAAGATCCTCTTTCATCCCTAGACACCTAAGAAGGGTGGAGACAAGCACATCTACTGGAAGCTACCGTGCTAAATTCAAGTTTTAAAAGCTACATTTATTTATTATTTCATCAAAGGCATTATATAAATCTTCAGATGAATTAATCTTCAGTACCAAGGCGTGAGTTTGTAAAGTTGTATACTACAACAAACATTTTAATTAGAATACTTTCTGACATTTTTTTCTGATTTAAAAATAAATATAGTTTTGAATTATGGTAGATTTTTTTTAATACCTCATTACCTATTTGGTTAAGAGTAATACACAATTGGAGGGGTTTTTTTCTTAAAAAAACAAATCGGCAAATGTGATGGCAGTTGTTTTATAACCGCATATTATGAGGCTGCAATGATTAGCAAATATATCTTATTTTGCAATTTTAGATTTTTTTTTTCTTTCATACACTGGGACAACATTGACACGGACATATTGAAATGCAAGAGTCCTAATTCTTTTTAAAAAAAAACATTTATACACACAAACCTTTCTCTGGCTCCTCACTCATCTTACTGGCTCCCATTTTAAAAGATCCTCTACTATCACCAAATTAGTCCATTTTATATTTGGTTCCTCTGCCCGCATCCCTTTGCCAGGAAAGAATCTCAAGTGCCTCTTGTGTCTTTATTTAAACAGACAAGACATCCCTGATGCAAGAGACACACAGGATACCCACGGATGTTTGGCATAATTGGTTCAACAAACAGAAAGCACTTGAAGATCTTGCCAGACAAAGGGCTTTAAGTGGAGTGACACACAGAAAGTACAATGGAAAACATTTTGAAAGTAAGTTTTTGAGTCAGTTTTGTGTTGTTGTGTCTCATTTTTTTATTTATTTTTAGCTTATCCATATTCAAAATCTGTTTCTGTGTTTTGTTTGACCCTTTTGTGTAGAACAGTTGCTCCTGTACTGTGGTCTCTGAGCTAAATACAGGTGATCTCAGAACACCGAAGATTACCCGGAAATTATAAGAACAAAATAGTAAATGTAAGCACATACACTTCTACAACACTTGTTTATATGTTTCAGTGAACAAGTATTGCTGAAATATATCACAACCCATTACAATTTTAAAATGGGTAAATCCATCATTGTGGTCCACAAAAACCTCACAATTCTCCATCGGTCTGTGAGGATACTTTAGCAATTTCCCAGCAGTTTAGGAAAATATTAGGAACATCTGGCTTATTTAGAGTTCATGATGTGTGAAATGACATGGCACCCATTTAATTACAAAAGTTGTAATTTCAGAGGTTCTGCATGGTGAACAGGCTTCATGGGATAACACGGAAGCCATACAGGTCCCACCTCACTAGGAAGACTGTTTTCAACTTTTTATAATCAATAACTGAAGTCTCCTCCTGAAAGAGAAAAGTTATAACAGTAATTTAGCTTATAGTGGCAAAAGAGCAATGGAAGAAGCCCTCCGTCATACAGAGTACAATAGTGTGGAAAATAAATAGTACTATGGTGTTAACATTTAAATGTGTACAAATAAGTAAAAAACTGATTTCCTGCTCAGGTTTCCCAGAAATACATGTTACACTGTACTTGGGCCAACTGGGCGGGGACATGCAAATGAGCCCACAATGCATTACGGAACTCTGTATGGTTCTGTTGTACATAATGGAGTGAGGCGTTTGTGTAAAAGGGACATGATGAAGCCTCTGTGTGTCATCTGTTGCCCTCCCTTATTTTATTTTTATAGATCCCCCCCCCCCCATTTGTGGACCCTGGCTGGCCAAACTCTGTAATGTTTGTGAGGTTATCAGTGTTTGTTTGCTCTGTCCACACAAGCATACAGTGCAAGCTATGTATGTGATCTCTATCTCTTACATAAAATATAAATATAACTTCCTGTGTGTGAGAACATGATACTGTGAGGATATCTAGTCTGCAAAGTTTCACGCTTCTGTCCAGCGATTATATGACATAACGTCCCTTCAGGACTCTGCAAAACATTCCCATTACCATCTTTTTGCTGTAACCAATTGGGTCTCTTAAATATTAAAAAAAAAATACATTTCTGGTTTAACTAAAAATATTTAGTTTTTATTTTAATAAATATATATATATATATATATATATATATATATATATATATATATATATAATTCTCACTCAAATTGGCTTTTTTGAGTAAGGAAACTTCATTAATTTTAGATTAACTTAATCAGATTTGCTTCCTCCTTAAGGTTTAGAAATCTGGCAGCCTGTCATGGTATGCTCCAGCGTGTTATGTATACTGTTCATATAAAATGATCGGTGTGCATGATATACTTAAATCCTGACCTATTTGTGGCCTTTGATTACTCCGTTTTTTCAGTTGACTAGAACTGGAGACGTCCAGGGGTAATTAGTAATTTATTTAATGACCGATGATCAAGAAGAGACTATAATGTATGTTTGTGGATGCATCAGAAAGGTTGACAACTTGCTAAATATTGCAAACTTTAATGTTCCTTTACTGCAGAAAAAATATTTTTAAATTAATATTCAGCTGATAAAGTACTTGTTATCACTTTCTTTCTTTAATACCACATTTTGAACCTCTGCTGCATCAGTTTAAAGGACATATTTTTGTCAAAATTTTTTGCACTTTTGCATTCTAAATAGATTATACTGTAAACGCACTTTTTTTGTTTTAAAATCATTCTTGATATTGTCTGTGTAGGTTTGTGCACTTATTTGTTTTTGCAACAAAAAAAGAAAGACCCAACTTCATGTGACCTTGCAGTTAGATAATCTACATTAGTCAAGCTCACTGTGCCACAGACAATAGTGTGCATCTCAATCATTTGTTTTTATGCAGAAAAATGGCCCAAAACTAGTAATAGCCAATTCTTAATGCTCTTTACTGAACTTGACAGGTTTATGGAATGAGGGGGTGTATAATAAATATTGGACTTCTGTCTTGCAGTGTTTGCTGGGTAAGTGCGTCCTTTATTTTTTTCCACACCTTATCCTGATCATAGCAAGTGCAGGTGAAAAGCAAAGGACGGACTTTGCCTGTGCAAACAACTGTGGAGTCCTGTGATGTCAGTCTTAGCAGCCAAATATAATCCCATATCTCCACCAGTCTCTGTTTAGGGTTTACATTATGACATTATTGCAGTGACAGACAACCTATTTCCAACGAAGGACTTTATATATGGCCACCATGTTTTGAAAAAAAAATCACACAATAAACATTAATACATTTACCCTGGAGTTTACAATTTCCTACAGTTATCTGGCACTTGATTTTGAGACCCTGAAAATCCAGGGTAAATTAACATAAAATGCGTGATTTGTTTTGGCCAATCAGAGGCAGCTACAACATTGTTGTAATCTTGTAAGTTTGCGAGTTTTCAATCTTGTGTCCGTGCCTTGGAAACCAACTCTATTTAAATTTGATTTTATGCTCAAAAGCAGGGCCCCCCATTCTTTATGAGGTGTTAAGTTTGTTTTTTTCCATGTTCTCAACCCCTGTACAGTGCTACGGAATATGTTGGCGCGATATAAATAAAGATAATAATAATAATAATGTCTGGGGATCAGTTGCTGCTGCAAAGCACCATGGGATTTGTAGTCTTTTCCACCACAAGTAAGGAAGGAAGGAAGGGAGGTAGCAGCTTCAGGCAATGCTGCTTTGGATTTCTGCACTGCAGGTTAGTATAGGGTTCAAAACATACTTGAATGCTGTGTTTCTATTGGTAGGTATCAGGGGTCAGTGTAGGCACCTTTGGTTAGAATGTCTCCAAGTGGGATTCTGATATAAGCAGGATGTGTTAAATTAGAAAAAGGTAAAAACAGGGAAAGAAGATATACCTTTAATGAGAATAGACGTGTATATAGCAAAGTCATTCATAGATGTCTTTTTCCCTACACACTATGTGTTGTTGAAGAGACCAGCTAGGGCCTGCAAAAAAAACTGCCTGTCCAGCGCATTATTGGATGTTGGGGAAAAATGTATCCTCGGAGCGCGGTTCTGTCAGTTTGTGCCGCTGTCCACCTGACAAGGTCAGTCTCAAAGGACACTGAAGCTTCACCTTTATATCCTGATTTGTAAGGGTCAAAGCAGATAAATATCTCATTGGTGTCTTTCTGCACTGCATAATTGCATATAATAGCAACTAAATTAAAGGCGCCACTTTATTTTGCTTTGAAAAATTTTGCTCTTTACCAATCCTAGCAGTAGAAGGGGCATATTGTAAATGTAATAAGATTATGATGTTTTGTGTTTACTTTGTTAGATAACTTCCGTTTTTTAAAACAAACTAGTAAGCGTTCGACCTCTTTTTAAAGCTATATCTAGATTCCCTGTTTTTTAACCCTATACTAACCTTCCAGCCAATAGCTATACAGTAAGCCTTGATGTTCAGGGGCATCCCTTCTCAAAACAAACTGCCAAAAAACTAAAGACACCTTGCAAACTTTAGGGTAAGTTTATTAGTTTTTTTGTTTTTTTTAGGGTTTGTCATGCAAATTTTTTTTTTCATACACTACTGATTCTCCTTTATCAGATGCATCCGTTACACATTTTACATACCTTTTTAAGAATCACTGAGTTAATGAGTAGTGTGTGTGTAGATAGATACTGTATTTACGCAAATCTAGTGCGCCATCAAATCTAATGCGCACTCTTAATTTGTAACCCATGAATCAAAGAAAGTTTTTGCTGGCAAATATAATGCACTCTCTGGGTGCCAGGCTCTGCGTGCCACTGTGCTGGGGCTCTCTGGGTGCCAGGCTCTGTGTGCCACTGTGCTGGGGCTCTCTGGGTGTCAGGCTCTGCGTGCCACTATGCTGGGGCTCTCTGGGTGCCAGGCTCTGTGTGCCACTGTGCTGGGGCTCTCTGTGTGCCACTGTGCTGGGGCTCTCTGTGTGCCACTGTGCTGGGGCTCTCTGTGTGCCACTGTGCTGGGGCTCTCTGTGTGCCACTGTGCTGGGGCTCTCTGTGTGCCACTGTGCTGGGGCTCTCTGTGTGCCACTGTGCTGGGGCTCTCTGTGTGCCACTGTGCTGGGGCTCTCTGTGTGCCACTGTGCTGGGGCTCTCTGTGTGCCACTGTGCTGGGGCTCTCTGTGTGCCACTGTGCTGGGGCTCTCTGTGTGCCACTGTGCTGGGGCTCTCTGTGTGCCACTGTGCTGGGGCTCTCTGTGTGCCGCTGTGGTGGGGCTCTCTGTGTGCCACTGTGGTGCTGCTCTCTGTGTGCCACTGTGGTGGGGCTCTCTGGTTGCCAGGCTCTGTGCGCCACTGTGGTGGGGCTCTCTGGTTGCCAGGCTCTGTGCGCCACTGTGGTGGGGCTCTCTGGTTGCCAGGCTCTGTGCGCCACTGTGGTGGGGCTCTCTGGTTGCCAGGCTCTGTGCGCCACTGTGGTGGGGCTCTCTGGTTGCCAGGCTCTGTGCGCCACTGTGCTGGGGTTCTCTGGGTGTCAGGCTCTGTGCGCCACTGTGCTGGGGCTCTCTGGGTGCCAGGCTCTGTGTTCCACTGTGGTGGGGCTCTCTGGTTGCCAGGCTCTGTGCGCCACTGTGGTGGGGCTCTCTGGGTGCCAGGCTCTGTGCGCCACTGTGCTGGGGCTCTCTGGGTGTCAGGCTCTGTGCGCCACTGTGCTGGGGCTCTCTGGGTGCCAGGCTCTGTGCGCCACTGTGCTGGGGCTCTCTGGGTGTCAGGCTCTGTGCGCCACTGTGCTGGGGCTCTCTGGGTGCCAGGCTCTGTGCGCCACTGTGCTGGGGCTCTCTGGGTGCCAGGCTTTGTGCTCCACTGTGCTGGGGCTCTCTGGGTGCCAGGCTTTGTGCACCACTGTGCTGGGGCTCTCTGGGTGCCAGGCTCTGTGCACCACTGTGCTGGGGCTCTCTGGGTGCCACTTCCTCCGGCGGTCACCCACTCTAGAGAGCCAGGAACTGAGAGATGGTGGTGTTGCGTTATGTCATGTGCTTTCCTTTTTGCCATCGAATCTAATGCGCACTCATAATTTGGGACCCGATATTCTATGAAAAAGGTGCACATTACATTCGCGTAAATACGGTATATATAATTCACTGTATTGGTCAATTTGTACATCCACTGATACTAGGCATAGCTTGCATGCTTTGATTGGTGGTGGTGTTGTTACATCGTGACAACTAAGTGCCCTTTCTCTGATGTTGGACTGGTGGAGGGCACTGGCTCTTTTATAGTCCTGGGGTTATAAATGATACTTTACAGATCACACTTTATATTGATTTGCACACAACTGAGTGTAACCCAAATCAGCATAATAAGTTCAGTAAATTCTTGGCTTTGACTTTCTGCAGTATATATATATATTGTGGGTGTTACTATAATGTTTTCCCGGAAGTGTCATGTCACTGCTGTCACTCCTTGCCTTGTGGCAGAGCAAGCTGACATACAGCGTGTCCTAAAGCAAACTGCCATCTGCAAGTCCTAGGCAAATGTATGGCCTGCTCCATTTTGCAATCTCCTAGTTACAACATGCAAATGACATGACATACAGGGGAGTCGCACATAGTGGGGGAGAGAATTAAACAATATTTGTGCATTGGGGAAGTTGTGTATTGTAATGTGCAGCAACGAGAGAGAACAATGTTTACCTTTGTTTTAGAAATTGCATGCGTTCTGTGTTATGGGCTTCTTTCTTCTTTTTTTTGTCCTTTTAATCCTATTCGGGCAGATTATACTGACAAAGTAAAAGGAAAAAAAAAAAAAACTTTGGACATAATATTGGGCAATAACTATGTTGCTTGCACCACGCACATCTTTTTGTTCATGATGATCCACTTGGTATTCATGGCAGATATTCTGGAGTGGGTTGCCACTTCTTTATCCAATGGGCCACAGCATACAGCTCCTGGTATTCCTGGGTGGTGTCCCATCCAAGTACTGACCAGGCCCAACCCTGCTCAGCCTCACGGTGTTGTGTCCTCCTGGTTCCTTGACTGGAATCAAATACAGGTCACCAAATCCTAACCACTGGACCACCAAGGAACCCACATTTGTATTTACAGTAATATAAACATTGTGTCATGTCAATACTGTGCTTTTTTTGTGTCAAAACCATGAATACAGATTTCAAAAGCTGCCTTTTGAACCCATTTTAATGTAAAAAAATATATTGTAGTATTGCGTATGTTGGTAAAATAGGGTGTTCTTTTTTTATTTTAAGCGTTTGCACATTAGTTGATTTTTCTTGATTGGAGAAATTCATGTGGATTGTAGATTATTGCTTTATCATTAATGTTTTGGTTTAAAAAAAAAGTGAAATAGTTGTAAATGTATATAATATAATATTATTGTTTTATTATATCTTTTCATGTGACAACACTGTGAAGTAGTAAGTGTATAGCCTGTATAACAGTGTAAATTTGCTGTCCCCTCAAAATAACTCAAAACACCGTTCTTAATGTCTAAACCGTTGGCAACAAAAGTGAGTACACCCCTAAGTGGAAATGTCCAAATTGGGTCCAAAGTGTCAATATTTTGTGTGGCCACCATTATTTTTCAGCACTTCCTTAACCCTCATTTGCATGGAGCTCACCAGAGTTTCACAGGTTGCCACTGGAGTCCTCTTCCACTCCTCCATAATGACATCACGGAGCTGGTGGATGTTAGAGACCTTGCGCTCCCCCACCTTCCATTTGAGGATGCCCCACAGATGCTCAATAGGGTTTAGGTCTGAAGACATGCTTAGCCAGTCCATCACCTTTACCTTCAGCTTCTTTAGCAAGGCAGTGGTTGTCTTGGAGTGCTGCTGGCACTGGGGAGCTACAGCTCATTGAGGGAACCATGAATGCCAACATGTACTGTGACATACTGAAGCAGAGCATGATCCCCTCCCTACGGAGACTGGGCCGCAGGGCAGTATTCCAACATAACGACCCCAAACACACCTCCAAGATGACCACTGCCTTGCTAAAGAAGCTGAAGGTAAAGGTGATGACCAAGCATGTCTCCAGACCTAAACCCTATTGAGCACCTGTTGTGCATCCTCAAATGAAAGGTGGGGGAGTGCATGGTGTCTAACATGCACCAGCTCCGTGATGTCATCATGGAGGAGTGGAAGAGGACTCCAGTGGCAACCTGTGAAGCTCTGGTGAACTCAATGCCCATGAGGGTTAAGGCCGTGCTGAAAAATAATGGTGGCCACACAATATATTGACACATTTTGGGCCTCATTTGGACATTTCCACTTAGGGGTGTACTCACTTTTGTTGCCACGGTTTAGACATTAATGGCTGTGTGTTGAGTTAGTTTGAGGGGAAAGCAAATTTACACTGTTATACAGGCTGTACACTTACTACTTTACATTGTAGCAGTGTCATTTCTTCATTGTTGTCACATGAAAAAGATATAATAAAATATTTACAAAAATGTGAGGGGTGTACTCCCTTTTGTGAGATACTGTGTGTGTATATGTGTGTGTGTGTATGTATAATCTAGAAATGTTTGTACAAAGTTTAAATAAAATAAGCTGCTTGAGATGAAGAACTTCTGTCCCTACTATTGATCTGCCTCTGTATGTTGGAAATGGCATTGGAATTGGTGAAAACCTGAGATGTGTTTAATTCTTTTGGGCTCATGTTGGAATAGGGAGACTTGATGGATTCACTGGTACGAAGACCTAAATAAGAGGAAGGAGACTTTTTTTTCTAAATTTCACACCAACATTTGTAAATCATTATTACTATTTCTTTCAACATAAAACCAGACAAAATATTAAATTTGAGCATTTCCTTCCTGGGTGCCCAGGTGTCCTAAAGCTATGTACTTTTGTGACGAACAGTCATGTCTGTGCACCACAAAATGTTCTATTAAGATGCCTGGGAGAATATTTAATGCGGTCTACTCGCACTCAACTCTACAAGTTTGTGGAGAGAGGTTTGGAGACAAAACTAAAAAGTGAAACATGAGTCAACAGCCGCTATAGTTTATGGCATCATTGACCCCGAGGACGTCTCTGTCTCTCATATCTTGTAAGTTATCTCCATTAGATCTGCCTCATCCCACATGCTACAATGGACACCTTGTTAGGAAATGTGTCTTAAGGCAAACTCACAAAGCATAGTCATGTCTACCTGAATGATCATGAAGTAAACCCTGTGATTGACCAAATTATGTTAAAGAATAAAAGTCCATAGAACGGGCTATCTTCATGGAATGGTCCATTAATTTGAATCTCTTCTAAAGACCTGCTTATAAGACTCTGTTAAATATTTCTCATCATAATGTTCTTAGAAATTGAGCAATAATGAAGTACAGGTAGGTCTGCTTACTAAGCTTATATCAAAAATAAATTCTTATGTGGCTTTTAAATCCCTACAATAGAGTACAGCTTTTGTGACTTCATTGTCCATTTTAAAGAACATCTCAATAATAGTGTTTCTTCATTTCAGTATTTTTTTCATTCCAAACTTTTCACACTACAACTGTGAATCTGTGTCTGTAGCCACAGGGGTTTTCCTGGTCTATCTAATTTATAAGTTCCTTCTTCACACTCCAGTATTCAAACGCCAAATTTTATTTTTTAGGATCATTATCTGTTTTAATGACTTGTCCTCAAATCCTGGCCTGCTGTGGCCCTTGATTTGAAAACGACTCCTTGTAATCTTATTTGTGTTGGATTTACTACTAAGGAATCTCCTGAGTAATAATCTGGTAAAGAAATTAGAAAAGTTCTCCAAAATAGACCGCTCGCCCAAATTGCATTCTTTCCAACAAGTCTGTGCTGGATGTCTGCTCTTAGTGGTTTAGTTTGCTAGTCAGTACAACATTCAGAGACCTTCTCTGCCAGAACATGTTCAAGCTAATCTGCTTCTGCTTTGCATTCATTAAATCAGTACTTGGCTACGCAGGGGGTTCTGGCTTATAGGTGCAGGTCTTTGTATTAAAGGTTCATTATTTTAGTTGCTCATTGAGATCAGCTTTGTGATAAGTACCTGCACACTCTCCTTAGTTTTAAATACAAAATAAATATCCTGGATGTTGGTCTTGATCATTACTTTGGAGCTTTTATAGTCACAAGGATGTTAATAGTGCTTGACAACACATATGAGTGTGGTCAGTACCCTTATCTATGTAGGTAGTGTTAAAACGATACTAGAGGTTCATGACTTAAGAGCAGGGGTTGTCGACCTTTTTAATACCTACCACCCACTTTTGATGGTATCATTTCCTTACCGCCCACCAGTGCGGAAGTAACTCAATCATGTGACCCTAGTTCTGTATCACCCTGTACTTTACTAGATAGTGATCCAGTCCTGACTGCTACCCCTAGGCATAGTGCTGCGGGTCTCCGGCATATGATGTCACTCATCAGCCACGCCACCTAGCAATTACCTTAACGCTCACCATGACATCTTGAATCGCCCACTAATGGGTGGTAGGGACCAGGTTGACTACCACTGCTTCAGAGGGTCTCACCCAAAACTGTGTAAGTCTGGGGAAGTGGAAAATATGTTGAATAAGAACACTTAAAAACCCACTGGAAGAGAGATTGGAGAGACTACTATAAACAAGTAAAGTATGATAGCACCACTGTACAATAGAAGAAATCTGTTGATGAAAGCTGCCTGCTTACGGGCTTGTGAAGGGGAAGGTGGTGGTGTCCACTTTAATTCGGGCCTCTTATCTAACAAATCCACCTGCACTCTCCCTTTTGCCTCCTGTCCACCCCTCCCTACTTTTGATAGATTTAAAAAAAAACACATCTTCATGTTCAAGTAGTGATGCAACAAAGATAGGATGGGTTCCTATATTCATAAAAAAAAGTCTTTAAAAAATTTCGATTTTTCTCTAAAAATGTTTGTCCATGGCTTACAAAGCTACTGATCTTGTTTTGTTACATAGTACTCTCCCCCATAGAGCCCTTGGATACATCCCATGTGGCCCCAGCCTGTTCTCTAGAATTGGAGAGCACGTCCCTCTTCAGACTTCATTTTATCTCTTTAGCAAATCACTCTCTTGTTCTCAAACACATCTCATGATCTACACCTCTATTACAAAGGAAACCAATGCTCCTTTTTCTCCCACAATGACGTTATTATGTTTGTAAAATAAAAAGTTAAAACCATTGAGCGGCCCTTTTAAGGACTTGGGGGCCATTTGTGTTGCACTTCAAGTGAAATCAGTGACATAAGATCTTAAAACGTATCCGTTATAACTAAAAAATAAACCAATAACAACTACAGACAGGTTCCTTCTCTAGGAAGTCTTGCTGTGTGACCATTTAAATCAGTTGTACATCCTTAATGGTATTAATGCAAACAGAATGTTTTGGGGATTTCTTATTTCTCCCCCAAGATGTCCGGAGAAAAGAATACCAGCTAATTCTGCTTGTAGGTTTTTGTGTTAAACTTTTTTTGTGTTAGTTACTATTTTGAAGGACCACTGTGATCAAATATTAAACATATACTATTTTTATGGAATCTTTGAAACTATGCAACATGTTTTTAGAAGGGAAACTAAAATACAGCCAACAATAAATTACTTTTTATATGAATTTCTGCTGCTGTGGGATCTACCATTTTGGTTTCTGGTCAGCTGCTTTCTGACGTGGGAGGAGACCTTAATTGAACAGGAAGTTTTTATCTAAACACTTAATATGGCATCTGCTGGAGCGTTCAGTGGCAGTAACGTAAAGTGCATTAGAGTATAAGGTTGCACTCTACTGGGAGAGTATCAGACAGATCCAGTTGATGGATGTTTGTAGCGAAGAATAATTTGGGCATATTTCAGGTTGAGTGGCCGCTGCTCCGTTACCGACGCCGTAGAAGGGTTTCCAGCCTCGCGGTACCAGGCTGCTGCACCAGCGCTGCTACTTAGCAGAACTAATGTAATAACCATCACTCTAACCCTTACCCTAACCCCAATCCCAACCCTAAAATCTAATTGTAACTCTAACCCTAATCTGTATCCCCTAAAACTAAATCCAAGCCTAACCATAAAACCTAACTGTAACCCTAACCTGTATCCCCTAACCCTAAATCCAACCCTTACCCTTAAAATATTCTCCCCATTCATCCCCTAATACAGGGAGCGCGCTTAAGCTTAGTTATACAAAAGACCATATAGAAAAAATATATACTTTCAGGCAGTCCCTCAATTTTTAAGACCCCATCATGGTCTCTCAAACTGAGATCAGTTATGAAGGGATTTGCCAGAGTATCAATCCATGACTTGACCCTTCTAAGGTGCTGATGTGCCACCGCTCAGACAAATGAGTCACCACCTCTCCCGTCTCAGACAAAACTGGCAGAGTATTGCTGGCATTACTTCAACTAAACGCATGCATAGAAAGCAAGGCTTTGGGGCATATTACTTTGTATTACATTACTTTGACAGCAAAATAAATGAAGTATCATCATCCCGCATGCTTGTAGAAGCCAAGCAAATCTTCTAACATGTTTTTATTTCACCTGTTCACTGCTTCTTTTATTCACTTATAGAGGACAATGGATGCAGGAGAGTTTTACCAACATTTTCAATAAAAGAAATTAAAACCTTTTGCGTTCACACACAACATTGTGCAAAATAAAGTCCATAACTACTGAGATGTAGCAAAACCGGTTAATTCATTGAGTGGATGTTTTAAAGAAAAGTGGACAGTAGACGTTTTTAAAGATCATACAGTAGGGCTGGTAAAGTCTGTCATACTGAAGAAAGGAGTTGGAGATCCCGACCAAGGTCTGACTATTGACTACTCCTTCCATTCTATTTCATTGGTTTATTTTGTTAGTATTTGCAAATAAAATTAGAAAAAAACGTTAAAACTTGCTTTGGAAATGACTGTAGCTTCCTGCAGATGGGGTTGTCTCCAGTCCATGTTAGATATTCAGGGGGTAAAGGAAGCTGTCTTATTTTTCTCGAACTGGTTTACATTTGGCTGCCATATCCATTGTAGCCAACCCGGCAGATACATAGTGTTACCAGGTCAATATGATGACTCTTCAGGACCCCCTATAGGACCACACATAGGCCAAGATTTGAGGATATCCCTGCTGCGTACAGGTGAGACGATCACTTCTTTAGTCATCATGACCGACTCACCTTTGCACACGAAAGGAAATGCTCAAATCCAGACCTGTGTTTGTCCCTCCATGACTGAACGTGCCCTCCCCAGCTATTGAGGAAGCCGCAATCAGCTGTGTTGGCTTTGTCCATTTTACATTTCAATTTATAATACAGCAAAAAAATCACTGGATCATTAAATAGGTATGTACATGTGTAGAGCAGTTACTTTGTATGCCCCCTTTAATGCTTCTTTTCAAACAGTTTTTATAACAAAGAAACTTTGTAGTGTAGAATACAGTTTTGTTTTTTTATTTTAATTTTTGCTAGAAAAGGTAGAACTTCAGAGCCTCTGTATTATCCTGTAGCCATGTTCTGCGTATGTCCTATATTGTCCCAAAAAACAAAAAAACACTGCAGTGTCGCCAATTAAATGGCAGCTTTATGTTAATCCACACACAGTGGCCATCGGAGTACTCCCTTAGGTGGTCATCACTAGCTGCCTCTTACAAACTTCTGGTGAGGGTTCTGTAGATTTGTCTCCAAGGGACACCCAGCTCTTGGGCTCATGTTATTAAAGAGAAAATGCCCACTAGCAACACACAGATCAGCTCTGACTGCCGCATTAAAAGAAACCTTAATCCCCACACCAGCCTTGTACGCCCACTCAGAATGTGACACAGACGGAGACATGCTTTGGTTTCCATGGTTATCCATAAAAAATGGGTCTGGTACCAGGAAAAGAGCCTGGTTTGGCCTATAACAGCTGATTGCATTAAAAGAGATGCCAGGCCTGCTCTGGAGCTCAGATCCTAGATGATATGAGGAGGTGGCAGATAAACTGGAGCATCTGTGCTTTCTGCATTTATATCGAACCTTCTGAGGAACTAATCCAGATAACAAGTCTTTCTGGAATCCTTATTCAGATTGTGTTAGCACAGTGTTTCCAGAGGTTTGAGGATTATTCCCTGGAATAAATACATAGTACTAGTAACTCCAGCTATTATATTCACATCCATGACTGCAGCCAACCTCTCCTTAACCTATGCACATGGATCATGTTCTACCCGCTAATGGTTTACATGGACAAATGGGGACACTCTTTGATAAGGAATAAACCATTTGCTAAGCAAGTAACAAACCAATAATAAAACCAGTTTAACTGTAGACCTTCCATAGTTTACTACCTCAATGGTCTAACCCTTGGTGGTGGTGGTTGTTGTTGTTTAGTCATTCATTTGTGTCCGACTCTCTGTGACCCTATGACTCGCAGCACGTCAGGCACATCTTGGGTCTGGTTGTGCTTATCCATACAGTTTCCTTGGCGTAGATACTGGAGTGGGTTGCAAGTTCCACTGAGTATTGTTACATTTTAGAGTATTCTGTTTATTCTGCTGACATTTTGTAATACTGTATCTTAAGAGCAAATGGGGAAAAAAAAATATATATATATACTGTATATATTATATGTTGTTGTTGTTCAGTCGTGTTTGGCTCTCTGTGACCATATAGACGTCGGCATGCCAAGTACATCAGCATGTCCCTGTCCGTACCTATCCATAAGGTTTTCTCTGGGCAAAGATACTGGAGTGGGTTGCCAGTTCCTTCTCCAGTGAACTCCAATTGGTCTGACCTCTCTCCTATTACCTGCCCATCTTGGATTACCCTACATGGTATAGCTCACAACTTCGTTAAGATACACAAGACCATTCACCTCGACTTGGTAAAGTTTCAGAAGGTGGATTTAACCCTTACCTGTTACTATAAGAATCTCTGTGGCAGTGTATTGCAGTCACATTCCCAGGCTCTCTAACATTCATTAACCATTACTCCTACAATGGCAACTTCTGCTACTGATGGGTCACTTGGGTCATGTGTCTCTATGAGTGAACCAAGATTTAATGTTTGCCATTTGCTTAGAGGGAAACACACATTCATAAACAAGTTAACAGGATTGTTTGGTCACATAACCTGTTTTTAACATAGTTTTTTCTGCTTCCATTGATGCAAAGTGTACCTTTTTAACATGATTAAGCTTGGAGGGAGAGATATGGTTAGTTTATAAGGCATCTTGGTATGGTTATGTTCCATGAGGCTACAAAATACTCAGATACTTTAGGCAGCTTCATGTAAAATTGTTTAAATTGACTCTGGCCCCCGGAGGAATAATTCACTGTGTGAGGGGTAGTTAAAATTCATTCAGGTTTGTTTTTATTTCCTATTTCAGATCATTTTATTGTTTCTGAGAACAGCTCTTATGGCTGTAATGAGGACAATCCTTTTAGAAATGTGTAAAAAGTTGTAAAAATGGTAAAACGGCTTGTGTGCACACAATACAATTCTTGGTAGAGATTAATCTGTACACAGTAGAATAATTATCCGGCTTCTAGTGGTAGCCAACTTGGCAAGAGTATTTAACTAAATAATAATAGAAAGCAAACATGGGGGGGGGGGGGGGGTTGGTTGAACTGTGGTAACACTAGGGTGAAAAGGGAGAAAAACTGTGCTGCCCAGTATAACGATGTAAAATATTTTGAGTGTTAATACACTTTATTTGAAATCCTTAATTTACTGTAGACCTAGATACAATATCGCCTTTTGAAGAAATGGACTTGATCTAATACTTGAGTTGGGAGGAGACTTTGAATACACATGATGTCTATATTTTGCACAATGGGAAAGTGGCATCTACAAATATCAACAAATTCATTATTTAATATTGAATACACATTGGTTCACAAGACAGAGACTCCATTTGAGTTGAAAAATTCTGCTTTAGAGAAAATCCAACAGGAAGTTGATTTCATTATAAAGAGCATTAAAAAACTGGCTATACATTCTATTTGTTTTCTTGGTGGTCCAGTGATTAGGATTCAGTGCTTTCACCATTGCGGCCTGTGTTCGATTCCAATCAGGGAACCAAGAGGTCACATCACCCTGAACACATGCAGGGTTGGGCCTGGTCAGTACTTGGATGGGAGACCACCTAGGAATAGCAGGAGCTGTATTCTGTGGCTCACTGGAGAAGGAACTGGCAACACACTTCACGATATCTGCCATGAATACAAAGTGGATCAGCATGGACAAAAAGGTGTTCCTTGTGGGTTACAGTCCATGAGGTCACAGAGAGTCTTACAAGACTGAACGACACAAACACATAGCATCTACTAGAGTTTTTTCTCTATAGTAAATAGTTTATTAAATATTTAAAATGTATTTTGCGGTTCAGTATGCTAATATCAGGTACTCTGAGCCTCACAAGTGGGAGAGAGTCGTAACTGCCAGATAACATTGTGGGTCTTTATTTTGGCAAATAAGCAGACTGTAATCCTAATTAGCACATCAAGTTATATAAATAATATGTGTGAACTGTTCATTTGCATATACATACATAAACGACAACATGGAATCTCCCAAGATTGATTCATTATATAAAAAATAGAAAACACAACATATAACCAGTTTTTCATGTTCTTTAAAAAAAATCAACTTATTTTTGAGGTGTCAGTCCCTTTTAAGTAAATTGGGGTAAACCCTTTAATTTTAAAACCAAATTTCTTTTAGTATTGTCCACTGCCTTACAATGTATTTTCTGATTGTGTATGTAATACAGCAGATTATTGGCCTTTATTTGTAATGCGCCGACTTATTGCGCAGCAGATTTTTAACTCCTATAGAAATATTCTATTACGGTAATTTGATCAGTCAAGTGAATTTCTAAAAGGTATAGCAAATTTAAAAGGTTTTTCCCAGGAGTTTACCATGAAAATCTAGTTCTTACTCTGTTTCCTCTCCGCTCCCATCCAATCTCCCAGTGTAGTCACCGTGAGTAATTTTCCGATTCTACTTTTAAAACTATAAGTGGAACCAGTTTAATGACATGCACAATTACCTTGCGGCAGCCAGAACGTCTGAATCCACCAGTTTTAAGAAGCTTTAAAGCAGAGATTTACCGGCCATATCTTTGCAAAGTCCTTTAAAAGGATTTACGGCTCTGAGGGAGAAAAAATATATATGGTACTGATGAGCTTAGGAGGGCTCATCTTGCAGAGTCCGCTCTAGAGATTGTTGTGAGAAGAAAGAGCAGTCTGGTGTTAAGAAATACATGTAAAAATGAGGTAAAACCGGATAAAACCTAACTAATTACTATTGTTTATAATATAAGATCAGGTAAATGGCCTTGAGTCTCTTATGTAGTGTATAGTATGTGCCACTGAGAACTACCTGGGAAGGAGGAACTGGATAGTATTCCTTGAGCAGTAAGCAGAATCCTGGCATCAAGGATATCCCCATCTTTAGAAACCTACCCCAGTGTCGCTGCTTATCTGCATCAGAGGCAATGTCCAGATGTTTTACACCTTTTTTCACATTGTATTTTGGATAAATATTTTCTTCTGCCTCAGCATCTGGGTCTAGACCATTAGTTTTGATCTTGAAATACATGATATCATTTCGTAAGAAGTTGTTTTTATTATGTTCTACCTCCTACTTCATCCATATATTGTACATTTGATCTGCAATTTATTATTTATTATTTCCATTTTCACTCCCATTAAGTCACTTTTACGTGTGGGCTGAGCAGATCCAATCTTCCTAAAATTTAGCATTGTAACTTTATCCACGTTTGCCAACATAAATTGTATGGTTTTTGGTCATTTTCTAGCTACATTATTACAAATGCTGAGCAAAGTGGAGGAATAGTCACGGCCCTCAGAGTGTTGTTACATTTTAGTGTGTTCTGCTGATGTTTTGGCATACTATATGTTATTATTCAGTGACTATATGGAGCTCAGCATGCCAAGTACATCTATGTCCCTGGCCGTGCCTATCCATAAGGTTGTCTATCCAAAGATACTGGAGTGGGTTACCATTTCCTTCTCCAGTGGACCACTATTTGTCCGACCTCTCTGCTATGTCATGGTTTAGCTCATCACTTCCTTGAGGTACACAATCCCCTTCACCACAACAAGGGAAAAATACAGAATTGGATGTAGAAAATATATATATGTTCCGCTTAATTTGAAGTACCCACGCAACAGGTAAATTGCATATATTTTTTCTTCAATGATAATAATTTAGTAACACTATTAAAGGGCCATTTACCTCCCATAACTTGCTCTGCAGCATCTTGCAGAGCAAGTTCTTTTGAGGCCAAAAATCCACATGAAGAATTGTATTAGAGTGACAGGCCGTTTTTTATTGGTGTATTTACATTTTGTGGTCGTTTCCTCCCCCTAGACTAAAGAAAGGTGGGTGCGATACAGCCTATTGCTGTACCACACCGACGATGCGTTCTATGTCTATAGGGGAAGTATCAGCCAATCGGATACTTCCCCTGTCGCTCCAGCGCATTGGGAACAGTATTGGAAGCCTAGAGTGCAAGTTGCGCGCCTTAGCCTCCGAAAGAGGGAGAATTCAACCTGCCTTCATGAGCTCTTTCCACTGGTATCGACCAAATTGTACTGAATTAACTGCCCCTTTAATGATCTAAATAGCAGAATTGTGCCTTCACCCATAGAAAAGGGACAGAAAAAGCAACAATATGGCCAGACCTTTCAATAATCTAGATTGCCAAATGTTTTCCCATGGACTACTTGAAAGTTGTAGAGGGTCTTAGGGCGCCACAATTATAATGTGTTGTTCTGTATTCACATGTACACATAAAAGAACATGTTATATAGAACACCTCTATGCTACTTATTGATGGGCTTTATGAAGTATGTGTAAGTATTTTTAGTACTATGGATAACCTGAATAAGGATCACAGTATATTCCTAGATCATAAGATTTCCAACAGGTGACTTTATACGTAAGGCCCCCACATCCTGCTGTATTTATTCCTTTGCACTCACCTTGGTGTGGATAACCTTGTACCCATGTCATTATAAGTAATATTTATTTATGTATTTGCAGTTTACTTGCATTGTATAAGTAGTGAATTATCTAGTGTATAAATAGGTTCAAGTTACCACATTGATGTTCGCTGTATTGTATAACTTCAGAAGGTATAGATCTAAAGCTTCGTGATTTCGTTTGTTTCCAAGACTCAGGTCTACTTCTCAAACCCAGTAATTATCCAGAGGGGAGCTGCTCAGAGCCTCATACAATTTAGAAGTTAAAAGCCATTTCTTTTATTTATGGTGTGCAAAGTAGCCTCTTTATAGAAGTGCATACTGTAGTTATGGAACGAAAGCCTTTATTTTAGGCCAGGGTCTTTTAAAGCCGGACTTCCTGTTGTGTTTTATGTGCATAATTGCTGCAAATGTGATTTTCTGGTGGAAGTAATGTTCCAGGTCTCTGCCTCTCTCAGTACTTTGCAGGGGTACTTTTGTTGCAGACATAAATACTTATAGCTTGATAGTGTTATATATTCAGGGGCTGTTATCTTGTATAATAACATTTTGGTAACCGTGTCTCTCTGAGATCTAGTAAAGGATGTCCCCTTCACTGGTGATTCATAGAGATGTGCTGCAAGACTTTCTTCCTGTGCCTCTTCCATTTTCTCCTCCCCTGCTGTCTCTCTCTACC